>CAUHTR010008212.1:38076-156623 GCA_959609185.1 Schmidtea polychroa | reverse complement strand
GTTATTTGTAATGAACATTTTGGAAATTGAATCATTTACTAATCAACTAATCAACACTCCTGATAAACAAAGCTTCTTTATTTTTAATTTCAAAATATGATTTTATAAACGATTAATTTTAATTACACACATGTATGATTATGATTATTATTATTTACATTTACATTTAAATTGCGAAATTCATTAAAATTAATTTATTTGGTACGAAGACATAACAGATTAGACCAAGAATGACAATTACATGTTCGCTAGAGATTTTGTATAGCATCCAAATCAATTATAATACCAATTTTTTTAAATTTACAAATCAAAAGTTCTTTTTATAATCCTTTATTTGATATTCTAAAATTTTTCTTAATGACAATAATTATTCATAAAATTATTTCAATGTATTTTCAATTTCGTATACTTACAATTTTTCTATTAGTATAAATTTTAACATTTATTTTTAGAATACACCAAAAATGTCCGTCAGGTTACATAAAATAAAAATTTAGAATGATTTATTTTCATTTTGTTTCATCTCGCTACTTCTTTTATTTTCTTATTTTTTATTTCTCGTTTCGAGATAATAATATTGATTAATATTTTATATGTATGCATTGAAAATACATAACAACATCGACGAGTTTATTATTTTCATAGTTTTGTTTCAGTACAGTGATATTACTCGTAAATAAATAAAATAAGAATACGGTATCAATATTAAAAAAAATTCTTTGGTTTTGTTACTTTAAAAGATATTTGCTCCATTGAAATGTTACCAAAGAAAAAACAAAAATTAATGTTAGAAGTAAAATGTGTCACTGATAGCCTAACACCTCATCCTCCCACTTGCTTAGAAACATTTTGTTGACCAATTAAATTTGACATGTGTTTAATTAAAGTTCGGTTGGCTTTAAAGCTAATTAAAAGTTGGTGGGGCTAAAATTTATTGACAATTTCATTTGTGGAAACTCAAAATGATTGGTGCTACATTTTATAAATATTTGTTTATTTTATTTATCAATGATTATGTAATTATTGAACAAAATAATTTTTTTAACTGTACAAAATTTGATTTTATAATTCAACTGTGTATACATATTCCAAAATTGCCTATTAGTGTTACCTAATATAAATATATTACTAACTAATATATTGTTGGGTTATTGGGTTGGAGGTAATATTTAAAAGATACCAATCAAATATCTGACTCTATAGCGTGCTTTATTTGATCCACAAAATAACACCACTATCGATTTAACACTCAAATAGGTAATTACACAGAGCCTATTACAACACTACGTGAATAGCTCTACTTGTATAATTACCAATTATTGAACAATCCCCAGTTGCTGATCTGACTTAATAGTTTGGTAAATTTAATTGAATTTCCTATGCTTTGACTTGAATTTATTTAGTATACTTTAAACCTTTCTTATTGAACTCAATTTTAGCGCACCATTTAGTTCCAATATTGTCTCTTCTTTTCAATTTCTAATTTTCACAACTGTTTAATTCCGAATTATTTCTCGAGAATATTTATAATTTTTCCTTCGACCAGAAGGCTTTTGCTTTTATTGTCCACACTTGTCCGACACTTGCGATAATTCATTTTTTCATTACTGTCTCTCCATAATTACTGTTTCTCCTGTATTATGACTGATATTTCGGCACTCGAAATAATTTGTCATTTTTCCATTTCTGCTTCTTTCATTTCCCATAGGTTTTCCAACTCCCGTGTTGCTCCTGGCAGTTCGGTGATCAGGATAGTTTGTTATTTTTTTGTTACATGCCGATTTATTTTTCATGTTTTATTTTTGTTTTCCAATTTTGGAATTTCTTTTTGCGTTCTGGCACTTAATAATTATAAGTGATATATCTCCGCCGCTTTATTGTTGCATTTCTTTTGTTTTGTTATTCCTTCTTCATTTCGTTTCTTTCTTGCGTGACATTGTTGGATATGTCTGTATATCGAGAATCTTTCAACAGGATCTAGATGTTCTTTAACTCTTTAGGGCAAGTTTCTGGGCGTACTTCCTATGAATATTTCTTTGCATACATTACATGAGATACATTAGACAAAGTTTTTCGAAAGCAAATCTTCTTTAGTTTCTAGCAAATTTCCATTGTGAAAATGTTTTCGATTTTGTGTTGTTTTGCAGAACGTTATCAATGTCCCAGACTTATGTGTTATACGAATTAGAAGACCAAAGTGTTCAAAAGTTCTTTCATGATCTTAAAATTGAGTATGTAGCTGATGAATGGAATATTCGGCAAGAGCTGTGATTTGAAAGAGATCATTCCCATTCCCATTCCCATTCATTATTATTATTATTATTATTATTATTATTATTATTATTATTATTATTATTATTATTATTATTATTATTATTATTATTATTACTATTATTATTATTATTATTATTATTATTATTATTATTATTATTATTATTATTATTATTATTATTATTATTATTATTATTATTATTATTATTATTATTATTATTATTATTATTATTATTATAATTATTATTATTATTATTATTATTATTATTATTATTATTATTATTATTATTATTATTATTATAATTATTATTATTATAATTATTATTATTATTATTATTATTATTATTATTATTATTATTATTATAATTATTATTATTATAATTATTATTATTATTATTATTATTATTATTATTATTATTATTATTATTATTATTATTATTATTATTATTATTATTATTATTATTATTATTATTATTATTATTATTATTATTATTATTAATATTATTATTATTATTATTATTATTATTATTATTATTATTATTATTATTATTATTATTATTATTATTATTATTATTATTATTATTATTATTATTGGGTTTTTGGTTAATTTAAGTCGGTTCCCTCTGACTCCTCGTGTCCTTTAAATCAAAACAATAACGACCCAACGTATATTGAAATAACAAAATTCACAACCTTTTCTCACCACTTTACAATTAATAATCAAAGTTACGTTTGACCGATTCTCCGCTCGGCGTTGATGCTTTGTAAATAGATAATATTCACCTTTTATTTCTTTAGATTCTCTTGACCCACGTTTTCCTCTTTTTCTGTTTGGTTTAATTCTTTTTCACCTTTCCGTATTCCTATTCTATGTCTTCTTTTCCCTAATCTCCTTAATTCGTTTTACCTATTCTTAACTCGGTTTCTTCTAACCCTAGATGAGGCAAAATGTCGATTTTCTCTGATTTCCCCTTTCCTTATATACTCTTCGAAATCGGGATGACAAATGGTTATTGCCGAGCCAATCTTTCACTTGACATTTGCTTCCACGTATGTGCTTCGGCTGTCACCCATAATTGTCCAATGAACCAAGATAATTAATGTCCCTTCCGGCCTTTCTGCACGCACTATCATCTCCTTGCTCTTTTCCAATTAATCATTGTGTCAAGCTAATGGGCCCAAATCTTCCTTCTGTTTACTTTTCTTCTTGTTTACCCAGCTCGGGTTTCCTTCATCTTTCAGGTTCTCCATTGGCTCGGGTTTCCCATTAGCTCGGGTTTTCTATTAGTCAATTAATTAATTAATTAACATTTTCTGTTTTTACACATTTGAATGCTTTTCGACCCTTCCTAACCATTTTCTGATAAATCCCTAATCATCATTTTGTTGACCATTAGCTACTCTATACCTGTCCCGTTTTCCCCATTCGATTTCGATGATTTTACCATTTATTGATTTTTCTCGGATTTCCGGATTCTTGCCTTTCGTAATTGCTTTTGGCATTTTCTAATACTGCTTCCATCACACTTTCCTTTACTTTCGATTCTGTGCATGATCACGCTTTTATTTGTCTTTTTTCTTAACTTACTTTTTATTTAAATTATTAACCTAAATTTCATTTAAATTTATTTTAATTTACGGACCTCAACATTATTATTATTATTATTGTTTACAGAAAACATTAAGACCCAGAAGCTGGCTTTCTTTATTAACTTTAGAAATATAATCCAACACAACTGTTATCATTTCATCTGTGAAGTCATCACATTCAACCATTCTTTGTTTTTTGTCACTGATTGATCGTATATTGAATTCAAAACATTGGATAATTGTTCAACACTTTTGCTAGCAAACATTCGAATTGTGTTTATCCTTTTAAGAGCTCGATTAAATAGAATATCATATTCCTTCTTTTCGTCAGTTCCATATTCTGCTTTATTATTCTTTGACATGAAACGATGAACAAAACTATTAGTGGCATTTGACCAAAAATCTATGGTTTGACTTGTAATTCTAAACGGAGTTCCAGCATCATATATAGCACTATCTTTTGCAGCAATTATTCTGTCAATACTTGGTCTAATAGAAGTGTCATAATATTCACCAGATGATTTAATAACATTTTCCAAAGATTCTTTAAGATTTTCGAAATCTTGGATGATACTAGAAAATGTACAAGAGTTTTTCATTTTTAAAATTCCCCAAAATATAACCGGTTAAAACAAAAATTCTGCCACTCTATAACTCAAAAATTACAAAACTATTTGAAATAAAAATTACGACATACCTATTGCTCGTGTCTGTGTGCGCACATCCATATTACCATAATTCTGCACACAGATGCGACAACACTCAACAAACAAACTGCCAGTCAGAGGTAAATGTCATTCCCCCTCTGACTGGTCGAAACAATTATTATTATTATTATTATTATTATTATTATTATTATTATTATTATTATTATTATTATTATTATTATAATTATTATTATTATTATTATTATTATTATTATTATTATTATTATTATTATTATTATTATTATTATTATTATTATTATTATTATTATTATTATTATTATTATTATTATTATTATTATTATTATTATTATTATTATTATTATTATTATTATTATTATTATTATTATTATTATTATTATTATTATTATTATTATTATTATACAAAACCATGAAAAATCATCGTTGTTTATATAGAACGATAATAAAAGAGTAGGAAAATAGGAACTAGTTAAGAGACATCAGAAAATAGCAAGAAGAGCAAAGAATAAAACAATATAAAATGGAAAAAAATGAAACAAAGAAATATAATAAAAAAATTAAATATAAAATAAAAATCATAAATACGAGAAAACTAGATATAGAAAAGAATAGATTAAAACAAAAACAAGAATTGATTATTAAAAATGAAATTACAAACAGTAAATGACAAAATATCCACCATAAATAACATGGTTTTTGAAACTCTCTCTCTATTTCACTCTCTTAATTTATATTATATTTAATATACTATATTGAAAAATGTCAACTCTCCATAAGAAAATTGTTCATACTATTTTGCACTTTAAGTACCTATATAAGATCACAACTTATTGTTATTAGTTATTTATTAGTTCTTTATTAGTTCTTTATCGGTTGGGGAAAGTGGTATTGTTATCGGTTATGTTTGACTTTAAAATTATCTTTGTAACTTGACGTATATGAAAAATCTGTAGAGTCCGACAGCGTCTCCAGTAAAAAAATATGTAGCCGGGCAGACGGGATGCTTGTATGTAGTGCGTGATACAACCCAAATAATAATAATATCAAAATAATAAATTAACGAAATGTAACTAACAAATTGTAATTTCAAAACTTTTAATAACACAAAAGAGTATAAACCTTGGTCGGTTAAATAGTCGAGAATTACGGCTCAGTTCGAGATAGATTCAAATTTTCAGAATTGAATGAATGGGAAATTTCTTGGATAATAAGAAGTTTACTTTCTTCCAAAATTTATTTGACTTTCAAGTCTAGGAGGATAGGATTTTAATCTCTTTATTCTGAAATTCTGGTCGAGAATAGTATTTTATAACTTCTTATTTGTTCTCTTCAAAGATTTAGCTTTCTTTTTGCTTCTAGAAATCTTAAGATTTCTTGCTTCGTTTTTTATTTCGATTTCTTTTATTCTTCAGTAACTTTCGTATTGTTTAGATTTGAATTATTCTTTCTTCTTCTGTTCAATAAAATTGGGCTAGAATTCCAGACAATAACCTCGCTAAATAGAAAATTTTTAGAAAAGGTTGAATTGGATGAATTTTATTGTTTATTATTCACGACTTTGAAATTTTTCTCTAATGTATTATTTATTATTTTATTTTATTTTTATTTTTCTATATCGATAATTTACTATAGTAAATTACCGCTATATAGTTTTTTTTAATTTCATTTGCCCGATACTACGGGAGCTATATTAATTGTAACGAAACTAAAACCTAATTGATGTTTTGTTGAAAATAACAATAACAATAAAAATACAGCAATCTACTACAAGGATATTGAAATGAAATTTCTAAATGATGTACTTCTTGAAGAATATCATATATTTATTCATATGTTTATAAAATTTTATTTTGTGATTTTTTATAAATGGCTGTTAAGAAATTTACTAAAGGACAGAGGCATAATTGATACAGAACTTCAAGAGCAAATTCAAAGAGAAAGTCAGAAGTGGTGTGATATTTTGAAAAGACTTTTAAACTTGCGATACAAACTTGGCTTCGCGAGGCCACAGAAAGTCACTTCAGTCAGATTTAAATACAGGAAATTTTCTTGGTTTGTTGAAACTAATTTCTAATTTTGACCCTGTCGTAAAAGAAAACATAAGATTTGCGAAGACCCATCCTGGATCCACTTCATATCTCTCACCGAAAATACAGAACGAGTTTACTAACATCATGGCATCTACTGTTCGTGATAGTTTGCTAGAAAGAATACGTAAAACAAAGTATTATGGACTAATGTTTGACTCGACTCCTGATCAAGCTCATCGTCTGAGGTAGTAAGATATATTGATATAGATTTTGAGAAAAAACTGTTCAGATTAAAGAATCATTTCTCGGTTTTATACCAATAAGCGATAAGGACGTTGCAAGCTTGTTTCAAAAAATATTGAATCAGTTAGAGAAAGACAATATGAATTTACAAGATTGTAGGTGACAGTGCTGGATACAAGACTGGTGTTCATCAAAGAATTAAGAAAAAAAACAAAATGGCAATATTTGTAAATTGTGATAATCATTCTCTCAATTTAGTAGGCGTCCATGCAGCCAAAGAAGAAGTAATGATGTTAACTTTTTCGGAACCATCGATGCACTTTTTATTTTCTTCTCTCGTTCAACCCAGCGTTGGGAAAAGCTCTAAGCTGTTGTACCCGTGGCTTTAAAGTCTTACTCCAATACCAGGTGGAGTGCAAAATCGGAATCTGTAAAACCTGTTGACAAATATCTCGAGCAAATAGTGAAAGTTCTCCAGAACATAATGGACTATGAAAGCGTGACTAGTGAAACTAAAAGCGACGCAAAGCAGCTCTATAATCGAATATTAACCTATGACTTTCTAACGTTGCTAGTGTTGGACTAAAAACAAACAATAACATAATTAACAATATGAATAAAGAGGAAAGGAGAACCATAATAAATAACCAAAAAATACCAAAAAAAATGTAAAAAAATTAATAAAATAATAAAAAATAAGAACAGAAAACAAAAGAATTAACTATAAACAGAAAATAAACGATTTAAAACATTAACATTCGATAGAAAACATTAAGGAAATATGAGGAAAAACATCAATAAATTAAGAATGAGGAAAAATTAAATTATTAAATAAAAATAAATAAATTAGAAAAGCGAAAAAAGAAACAAATAGACATAAAACGCAATATAAAACAATTAAAAAGTAGACGCTCTACTCTGATTGTTCCAAATCTTATAAGAATAGCTATATAAGAACCGCACAAAATGTAAAGAACTAATGTTCATTTTAACTAAAAATTAGACTAGGTAGGACTCCATTAGACAGCCAAACAATCACTCGGGAATTCGAATCAAATCACCTCTCAGTTGCGAACTATTTTGGAAACAATTTGGAGAAGAATTGATTAGCACTCAGTAAATTTTTATTTTTTCTTTGTATTATGTTTTTACTTAACGAACAAACTTGTAATGCAGTGTTTCTCAACCCAAAAAGCAGTACGGACCGTAAATAATCTCAATTTTTTTTTCACGACCCGTAAATTCAGTTTGACTTTACAATCTAATAAAATTAATAATTTTAAAAAAAGTTAACAGATGAACAAAATATTTATTATAAAAGGATCAACAATAACGAAATCAAAACAATTAGAAACATAATTTTATAAATAAATGTGATTGTTGTTGCTCTTTCTCTCGTACCAGTTTGTCTATTCTTGGTTTTAAAGAAGTGATAGAAGTCGCAAAGCAGGGGCCAAATAACCTGTTTCTTTGCTTCGTTTTAATAATTGACATTGCTGAAATGCTGATTCACACAAGTAAGTTGTAGAAAAGGGTAATAAAATGTGAATGGCAATTTTGCTGAAGGCTGGATATTCCTCCTTGACTTTTATCCAAAACTGTGTAATGCTCATTGAGTTAAACATTGATTTCAATCCCATATCTGATGATAACTCAATCAATTTTTCTGCTTCTGTGTTTGAAAGGTTGTTTTGTTATTGATCAAGAAATGGATTGGATATCCACATGTTTCCAAATCGAACATCGTCATTAGGTGGATAGTAGCTGTCAAACATTTGAGCAAGCACTTCTAAATGTTGAGTGATACAAGAAACAACATTATCCAAATTCAAGTCAAAAGATTCTGTGAAATCGTTAAATGAAGGAAACATTTCATAATTCTGCTCTTGTGAGCGGTTTAACCAAGTTTTTATTTTTTTCTTAAAAGCATCAATTTTATTCCAGACATTGGAGACAGTTGTCATTGGACCTTGTAGACTCAGATTTAGCTGATTTATCAGAGAAAAGAAATCTGATAAATAAGCAAGTTTTGCAATCCATTCTTCATCAAAGAAATGTTTGGCATGATCTGAATTTTTTTGACTTAAAAATATTTTCACCTCATCTCGCAACTCGTAGAGCCTTGTAAGACTCTCCCTCTGGAAAGCCAGGGCACTTCAGCGTGAAGTAGCAACTGTGAATTTCCTGAATCCATTTCATCACACAGAATTGTGAACAATCGGGAATTGAGTGCGTTGCTCTTGATGAAATTAACAATCTGAATTGAAACTGAAAGAACTTCATGTAATTCGGGAGACATTTTTTTTGCTGCTAAATGCTCACGGTGAATAACACAGTGAGTAAATTTAAATGTATCACCAGCAACTTCTTGGATTCTTGTTCTTACACCTGAAAGTCTGCCAACCATGTTTGCTGCACCATGTGTACACAATCCAATGCACAATTTCCAGTTCCAAGAATATTTTTTGATATATTCATCAATGATGCGAAAGATTTCTGAACTGGTTGTGTAAGAGGGAATCTCACTGCAACACAAAAGGTCTTCTTTGAGGTCACTGCTGTCATAATCAACATATCTAACATGACATATAAGAACTGCTTTGTTTGCAACATCTGTTGACTCATCCATTTGGATCGCAAATGACTCTGACTTCTTGACCTTTTCGATGAGTTGATCTTCAATATCTGCCGATAATTCCTCAATCCTTCTTCCAATTGTGTCATTGGATAAAGGAATGGCCTTCATTTTGTCACCAGCTTTTAACCCCAAAATCTCTGAACAAACATCCACCAAGCATGGTTTTATTAGTTTTTCAGGAATTGAAAATGATTTTTTACATTCGGCAATTCGAAAAGCAACGAAATAAGAAGCCTTTAAAAGTGATTTGTTGGCTAAAAGGGACTTTTGAAATGAATTTTTTTGGCTTTTTATCTCAGAAGCTTTTCTCTCAAAGAAATCAATTGGTTTTGATTCCAATTCTTTGTGTTTTGAGTTCAAATGTCGTGATAAATTATTTGCTTTCATGCTTTCATTGGACAGCACTTCCCCACAAATGATACATTGTGGTTTGGGACAACTTGCATCTGATCCAGGCCAAGAAATAAATCCAAATCTTAAAAAAGTAATGTTGTATTTGCGAACAAAACTTGACCTCTTCTTTTTTTTGGGTGGACATTGAACTTCTTCTTCATCATTGTTTTCAACAGCTGTTGAATTGTTATTGTTAACCTTTATAACAAAATTGTTTAATGTTGCTTGTCTTTTTTTACGTTTCATTTTAGGATTGGAAAAAGTTTAGGATTATTAAAAACTTGATTAATTTTTATTAATTTTTTAATTATATTTACTGATTAATTGTAAAAAATTAGCATTAAATAAATTTTTTTTCAAATTTGCTCACGACCCGCACAAAATCTTCCACGACCCGGTACCGGGTCGCGACCCGGCGGTTGAGAATCGCTGTTGTAATGTATTATTAACATTAAATATTTTACAACTGGAATGGTTCCCTTTTCACTTCTTGATAAATAGTAATGATAAATAATTTCTATATGATGATTTTTAATAAATTGTACTAAATATTATTTTATGAAGTATTAACAACAAAATAATTTTTTGACTTAAACATGATAATAGATTGATGATGCTGGTATCCAAAAGGTCACAGCTTGAGGGGTATCAGTTGTTCATTGGGACAGTAGGTCGGCTGGCATTTCAGCATCATCGCGGATTCGATCGGGTCGATAAGTGTAGGTTTCTCCACCGATCTGTCGCCGCTAGGAGTTATCTGTAGGAAATTGAAATTTGAGAAATAATAGCGAACATAAAGTCAGGAATGTGGACACGGGCGCAATGATTGAGGAAGTCTACCGGAATTTTTCTTCATTTTCACCGACTTACTTGCTTCACTATCTTCCGCCATCATGGCACATTAGCAAGATGATGCGAGTCATGGGTGTCATGGTGTGAGAACGATTATTGGGGTCTGACTAGCGGTCGACAAAAATAGTTTACTTAAATTGATTGACCTTATCCCCTAGTACAAAGCGAATCTGTGTCGACCTAGCCGACAACCTAACACTGGGGTTTTGGAACAAGATATTAATTCGTATTGACCGCGTTCAAAAGTGGTTGCAGGATGCTAAAATGAACTTTCATGAAGCAGCTTTAGATTTAAAAGCTCTCCAAAATTATTTTCATGATGAAAGAAAAGTGTTAGTTAGCGACTCACTGCAAAAAGGAATTCGAATTTTCAATGAATGGGACATTGAATTTGAAAGACAACACAGAAGAAAGAAAAGAATGAATGGCGAAACATCGAGAGATGCTGGTTTATCAGCTAAAGAAGAAATGAAAAGAGTTATGAAAGGGACTGTCGACCGTCTATTTAATGAATTAAACATAGAAGCGTTCGTTTACAAGAAATTGGTGAAAATTTTGGATTTCTTCTTGATATAGAAGGGTTGTATTTTAAAAGCCGAAACAAGCTACTTGAAAGAGCGTCGTGAAAAATTTGGAGAAGTCTACAGTTGTGATATGGATGGGCAAGAATTATATGAAGAAATTTTGGATTTTAGAACACTTCTAACAAGCCGTACCGAAAAGATATCAAGCCCGAACAATTACTTAATTTTATAGTTCAGTATGGAGATGAAAACCTTTTTCCCAATATGCGTATAGCATTGCAAATATTTCTGACAATCACGGTTTCTATTTAGAAAGATCATTTAGCAAATTAAAATTGATACTTTCATATTTGAGAGCCTCGATGGGCCAAAGTCGATTATGTGATCTTGCTTTACTTTGCAAAGAAAGAGAAATGACCGAAGAAATTGACTTTGATAATATAATTAAACAATTTGCGCCAGCTAAAGCAAGAAAGATAAATTTGTAATAAAATGTTAATAGATTTAACTTTTGTGCTTTTATAACCCAATTCTAAAGTATTTTTTAAGAAAATAAAACGTGAGTAACCTATCGTCGGAGAGGGTCGCAAGATCGTTGTTTGCCATAGCCACCATTTACCCTAGGTATGCCACTGATCTCACAATAGAATAGAACGGCAACTCATTAGGATGGTCTTCAAATTCTAATTCTTCATGAAAATTTTTAAATTGTTTATGATTTTTTGAGTTTGTTCGAATATAATTAACAATCTTAAGAATTGTCTTCATAACATTGTCATACTTAAAATATTTGGCTATTAAATTTTCACGGTGAATAATACAATGAACAGATATAAAATCAGGTATTCTAGGATCACTTTTTAAAAGACCAACAAGACCTATATTTTTACCTAACACGCAGATGCACTATCGGTTGCAACGCTTACGAGTCGGTTCAAAGGTATACTATTAGATGACAATATTATGTCCAGTGCATTCTTAATATCAATTCCACGGGTTGCATCCTTGAGTTCTACTAAATCCAGCAATTCTTCTTTCACGGTTACATCAGAAGATACATATCAGATAAATACAGCTAGTTGTGGATTATCTTGAATGTCTTTAGATTCACCGAGAGCTAAACTAAACGTTACACTGTTTTTTATATCAACTATTAGCTGTTCTACACAATCTTTACTCATTTCAGAAACACGTCTCTCAGATATATGGCGTGAAATCGGAATTCGTCCAAACAACCTATGTAATTTGGTATTATTAGAATCTAGCATCTTGACCACCTCACATATATTTTTCTTTATAAATTCAGCTTCTGTATACAGACGTTTAGCTCGTTCAATATTCCAGGATATGGCGTAACTAGCCTCCGCTACAAAAATACTCATTAGTAAATGATGATAACAAATTCTGTTGGGAACTTAATCCAGATTTTAATGAATTCATTTTGATAGTTCTTATAATGGTATTATAGGGATAATTGATGATAAAACTTCCATGGTTCTGTTCATGATGCCGCTTTAAGATACTTGCTTTGAATTGAGAAAGTGTCTGGTTGCAAATAAGACATGTTAGTTTACTGTTTCTTTCAATAAACGCATAATCATGCTCTTATTTTAATTAAAAGCTTCTTTTTTCTTCATATTTTCTTTTCTTCTTTTCTGTCATATTGATGAAATAATAAATGTTTGTCAAAAAAATAGAAAATATAAAAATAGAAAATAGAAAAAAAAGGATATGGATATTGTTATTAAAGTATTTTATTCAATTTTGATTATAGTTATTCAAATTAAAAGTTTTATTATTGGTTGGCATAACTTATTTTTAAAAGATTAAATTAAAGGAAAGACAATTTATTTTAAAAATATAATAAAAACGTTTTTCGTTATTCATAAACGAAGTTGTTCCTAATTTCAGAAAATAATTAAATTTTAAAAACCGATGAATTTTCTGCGGCTCTAAGGAGCCGCATGAAACACGCTGAAGAGCCTCTGCTCTATAATATAGAGTATATATAAATAAGTTGCATTCGTAACTCTTGCTAATTTCATGAGTATTAAGAAACAAGGAAACATGTTTTTAGTTTTATTTTTTTAAATTTTGGTAGATGAAATAAACTTTGTTTTTTCTCTATTTGGTTAAAAAGAATTGTTTTGTATTGTTAGTGTTACTTCTGATAGTAGACTATTTTAGTTTTACTTTTGATATTATATTAGTTCATTTAGTATACGTTTTAACAGAATAACTATAGTTAAAATTGTTAGGTATTTTGTGCAAGTCGGTATCTCTGTCTGACTCCATTGTGTTCTTTTCGAAATTAAGTAAGCAACCTAACACAAAAATCTTTATTCCAGACTACAGCAGTTACACTTTGGTTATACTTTTTATTAATTCAAACACACTTGATACAACCTTTTTTTGGTCTGAACTTTTCAATACAACTACAAATCTTACGTAGGGATAAATCTTCCAACGGGAGATGTCCCTTTCTAGTACGCTTGATTTCTCGTTTCCTTTTCTTCGACCAACTGGGAATTATATTTACTTGCCAGTCGCTTTTATACCCATCCTATAATTGATTTTACTTTGTTAAATTAGTCTGAATCCAACTTCCCCCGTGCTTCCTCTTGCTGCTCTAATTGCTTTGAGGAATTTTTTCGTCTCCTTTGACGGCTTGCCCCAATTTAATTTTAGTCGGCTGATTTAATTGCCTTTCCTAATTTGATTGATAATTCGGGTTCTCTCACATCGCTCGGGTTTTCCATTGTTTCGAGTTTCCATTAGCTCGGGTTCTCCATTAGATAATTAATTTTTGTTTTTTGTAATTTGTTCTTTCTAGGACACCCATTGATTTTATTTTATTATAGTTGAACTCGTCTCATTATTCGGCATCCGCCCAAATTTCATTTTTAATTTTTTGATGTTTTTAATTAATATTTTGTACTTCAAATTTTTTGTGAATTTGGTGTTCTTATTGATTTTTTACCTCATTTTTGTACCTCTCTTCTTGAACCCCAACAAAATATCTTAACCCTTAATAACCTGAATTATATTTTTTTACTAAAATAAACTACTATTATTTCTCACAAGACTTTATAACGATTCCCGAAACGAATTGTTTATATAAACAATGACAAACTTTCAAATAACGAACCGATTCACTGTAATACCAAATGGTAACACTAGATTAATAAGGGTTAAATAAATAATTTGCAATACAACTGCAATACACCTGCAATACACCTGCAAGATATATGATTCACATATAAATGTCACATACAATGATTCAAATACACATGTTGTTTGAAATACAAATCCGTTAATTTTATTGGTTACACAGTTGATTTTCCAACTACAAGAGAGATAAAATTACACAATTGTCATTATTTTTAAGATGCAATCTAAGAAAGTTTATGTCATGAAATCATTTACTAATGTATTCAAAGAAATAAGCCCAATTAAGAATCAAAAAAACGAAACTGGCACAAATCAAGAAAAATCTTGATGTCAAACGAGCAAAAATGCGTCATAACCATAAGATGTATTTCTAGGTAGTATAATTACTAACTTTTTTATTAGAAATGATTTTTAATCGACTGGAATCCCAGCACAAGAATGATTGACTTACATAATTATATATCAGTAACAAAAATGCATTGCAGCAACATAATATTCAAAATAGTATCAATTATACAGTTAGTAAAAACATTAATAAAACAACTGAAAATAATTACTTTAGCCACTGAAACTAATATAATTCAATTTTCTAGAAATAAGTTCCCAATTATAACATCAATTCAAATGACACCAATATAAAATTTTGAATATTATTTTAAAATTCAGTTTGTTGATATTTAAAATATTATTTACAATAAAAGTACTTTATGATTAAACTTAAATTCTTCGTTGACCCTAGGACAAAGCCTTCAACGATGTTTTAATCTGATTGGATAATTTTAAATATGATTTCATTTAATAGTGCATCAAACCATTTTTTATGATATATTCTTAATATGTGAATTAGCCAATTGAAATTAATCAATCGCTTTGAAATTACCAAAATTTTAAAATATTGGAATTCATTATACCTAGATTTGGAAATATATATTCCATTTGGAGATAGATTGTAAATTTTGGTTAGTATTAAATTTTAATGAATATTTTGATTTTACATCTTTCATTTTATATTAATAAAATATTACGATGAAAATTAGACATGTCATGAGTAATTAAGTCAAAGAATGTAAAACAATTTTTTAGATAATTTTCATTTTCCTAATTTTTGCGTTACTCATATCCTCACTACTTGATAGTGATTCTAAATAATAAACAAATTTTGACAATATTTTTTAATGCAGAGGTTTTCAATCCTTTTTAGCAGCTGAACACTATTTTATATATTCCGCAAATACGGAGTCTCTATTAAAAATGAGTTTCAAAAACATATATATATTTATACATTTACTTTTTATACACTGAATTTCAAAATAAAAGTTTAATAAAGAAAGAGCACTTCAATGAGAGCAATGAGTTTGCTTTATGACTTAAAGGTATTCAATCCTTAAAGTCTAAGTTACAAATTGCAAATCTGGTGATAATTGCAATCTTAGATTATCTTCAGCATTTGTGTGTTCTTTTTGTTGCATAGTATGACGAAAATCCTGATTCACAAAGATATGTAGTCGGAAATGGCAATAACTTTTTAATTGCGTGGTTAGAAACCGCAGGATACGCTTCAACTAATTGCGCCCAAAAACTTCAAATATTTATACGATTGAACTTTTGCTTGAGAGTTGAATCTGTAAAAATATATATTAATTGCTCATGTTCCTTGATTGGTAAATGATCAATTTGCAGACTATTAAACTATTAAATGTTGGAAACAAATTTTGCTAGGCTTAAATATTTTCTTTAGAAGTACAAAAAAAATGTATATAAAATTCTAGGAAAATAATTTGAGTTGTTACCTTAAAAATTTCAGAAATTGAAAAATTTTAAGAAGCCCTTTGGAACTTGTCGAGGAGCCCTCGAGCTCAGTGGAGCACACTTTGAAAACCACTGTTCTAATGCATCAGTAATACTAAAGCTTCTTTATCTTTTCGAATTTATCAAATATTTCTGATTTGAGCAGCTTTTAACTCAGTGATTCCTAACCTTTTTGAAGTTATGGAACACTTGATTATGAGAAAATTTCGCGGAGCACCAAAATCATAAAAAAGTCTTATTTAACAATAAAATGGATGAACATGGCTTTTATTTATTAGGGTTACGAAAAAAAAACTAAAAAATCACTATAAATAGCCTATGTTTAATATTTGATGCAGGAATTCTTCCAGAGAAACAGTGGAAAACATATGCTTTATATCAACACATACAAAGGAGCAGGGCATTAAGGTTTCTACAGTAGATTAGATTGTAACATACTAAGAGTGTTCTAATGTTAAAGGAAAGAATTTTGTCTAGTGGACAGAGTTGTGTTTAAATTGTCGAAAGTCTTCATGCAACGATAACATAATGTGGGTCGTCAGGTTAATCAACGGTATAGTTTTGGTGGAATTTATGATAAAACGAGAGTTTTCTAGTTAAGTATTCTTTCAAAAGATGCTGAAACTCTGAACACTTCTATTATAAGGTGTTTTCAGTGGTCGATAATTAAAATTAAATAATTAAAATTATAAATCAATTTTTATTAAATAAATGTAAAAGTAAAGATAATTTTAAATATTAAATTTTGAATGTTAAATTTTAAATATTAAAATAGTAAATTCGTTTGATAAATTATTTCGCTAGTATTTAATTCGAGGCTGAAAAAAATTGTTTAAAAATTACACAATATTGTATTATTAATAAACTATTGGATTATGACTTTATTTACTGAAAACAATTTAGGAAACAATTTTGAAGATGTTCTCGTAAATTCTAACAATTATAAAACATAAGCCTTTTTCAAATTATTTAAAATCACTTGATAAAAAGCATCACTGATAAGAGGATGATGCAAATCATAGGGGCCCGCGATATAATCATATTTGGAATTTTTATATAATTAAATGATTTTAAAAATCTAAGTTTGTGATAATTTAAGTTTATATGTATCATGGAATTTTATAATTAATAAATAGGATAACTAAAACAAATGTTTTTGAAAAATATATCAGTTTGTAATTGCAAAGAGGCCCCGTACTGACGAATTGCATCGGGGGCCCGGCCTGGTTCTCGACGGCTCAGATAAAAAGGCAGTTCCGAAAATTCGTGAATATCAATAAACACATCGATATTATTGAAAAATATTAATTTTTATTTTAATTAATTTACTTTGATTTGAGATTATCCTTTTTTTATCTTTAATTTAATCTTTATTTGAATTGTTTAAATTTGTGACTTTGATATTGGAATTTGTGAAGAATTTAAAAAATATATATAGAATTTAGTTAAAATATTTGTTGTTCTTGAATTTGCTTGTGGAACTGAGTGTATTTTAATATACATATATGTAAATAATTTACTAGAAAATATTTTTCCTACTCTGAATAACTTTGGTAATGATAGTTAACATAATTGAAGATTTCCATCAATTTTCTCTTTCAAATCAATTTATTAAATTTACTAATTGCTTTCTCTGTTTGAACTCGAAAATTAGTGTGGATGATTTATGGATCAAAGATGGTGTTATTCAAGATTCAGAGCAGTTGTTTTATGTCGACAAATGTGCTCCTGATGTAATTTGGCATATTATTGGAACATATATAAGTATTTAGAGACTATACAATACATAACTGGTTGATAGAACTGAAAAGTTAGTAAAGATCATACGATGTGTTATGCACACAATATCGAAAATTGGTACAAATAGCAGTTGAGGTGCATAGCACATTATTTCGCCGCAAGTGGTTAATTAATATAGTAATTTTAATTTTTGTATTTATTTTTAAATTTACCAATCAAAATAAATATATTTAAAATCTTTTTTAAAGTTAATTAACGAATTTGTATATAAATATAATTTGTTCGGCTATAGAAATAAATTTTTCGCAATAAAATTTATTCCGAACCCAATATGTTGTGTAAAAAGATAATCTGAAAAGAAACGAAGATGACAGAAATGAAAAAAAATATCAACGATGCTAAGTTTTACTTATTCAAAAGTTTATTGTAACAGTTGACTATTTGCAAGGGATTTTGAATAGTTTTCTATCTCTTCATGTACATGTTTTTATTTAAATTTAAATTAGTTCTGCTTCAAATTCTGCTGGAAAATTAATTTCTTTATTATGTAAATAATCCACTAATATACTTTGAAATTCGTTTTCATTCCTAAAATATCTCTAATTTTGTATTCGGTAATTGCTGGATAGCAGAATGAATATTTAAGTTTTTTTTTGGTATAATTTATTCATCAACACAAGTCAATTTCTTTAAATTTCTTCAACTTATTGGTTCCATTCGAAAAGTTATGATCCGGTGATTTCACAAAGTTGAATAAGAAATAATCTACAGATAAGAATAAATATTAGTTAGAAAAGTTAATAGTCGAGTATGTCAAATGAGTGAAAATTGACAGTGAAACCAGATTTTTGCTCTTTGCCTTCAATACATGTGATCGTGCATTATCATGCCATAATAATCGTATCAGTCATGCTAGAATTTTAAATAATATTTTCTGATTTTATTTGATTGAAAAATTTAAGTGTTATCGAGTATTTTAATCAATTTGAAAATTTTTAAAATCCGAAAGGATTTACTTGAATATTTTTGTAAATATAATGTTGAATTGTTTTAATATTTACATTTTAATGATAAATTGAAAAAGCTCCGTCAGTCTTTCAATTAATTATTGATAGTTATTTCTTTTAAGTTTTGGTGAACAACATCAATTACAAAACTATTCAGAATTGGTCGTTTGAAAAATGCTTAATGTATAATTTCACTCATTATCAAAAATTAAGCAACACTTCATTGGGGGGAGAACTTTTGAAGATTGATATTTTTGAATTATTGACCAGATCTCAATGAGTTATAATGATTTATGTTTTCTACATTAACAATCATTACATGGTGTAATTTTCAACTAATGCAGTGGTTTTCAAAGTGTGCTCCACAGAGCTCGAGGGCTCCTCGGCAAGTTCCAAAAGGCTCCTTAAAATTTTACAATTTCTGAAATTTTTGATGTAACAACTCAAAAAAACTCATCTTTCTAATTGAAGTGTTCACTTTCTTTATTAAACTTTTATTTTAAAATTCAGTGTATCTTGGTATAAAAAATAAATGTATGTAGTGTAAATATCTGTTATTTTAAATTCATTTTTAATATTGAGGCTCCACATTTGCGAAGAATATAAAATAGTGTTCCGCTGCCAAAAATGGATTGAACACCTCCGGACTAATGCATATGGAGGTCATTTATGTATCTGCATATTCAAAGTAATTTGTCAAAAGTGGCAGTAAATATCGAATTTTACCGGGTTCATTATTCGAGAAATGTTTTTAGTGGTTTATAGTGGATCATTTATAGAAAATTATCTAAAAAATAGAAATATTTAAGTCATTTTAAATAGTGAACGGTTAAAATCACAGAGAACATCACTTAAAGTATCGTATTTTAGCGCATATTTTCATAAGTAAATGGGGAAAAATTATGATTGTTAACACCCATGAAAAAACCGAATCTTATCCAAGAAAAATGATTATATTTCGTTCTCTAATATCTAGTAGATTTGCCCTTACCATTAAAAAGAACAGTTACATGTTGTGGCATTGAATATATAAGTTTATTGATAGTCTATTGGTGAATTGCTTCCCATTCCTCTTGAAGGGGGACTAATAGACTTGCAGCTGATGTTGACTTGCATTGTCGCTTTCTTAAGGCCATATTCAAGAAAAACCAAACGTTTTCAACGTGATTCATGTCTGGCGAGTGTGCACTCCATTTGAAACAGGAAATGCCATATTCATCTAATCAAGTCTTATATATACATTAGGTATATATACAATTAAAAAATTTGAACATAATTATATTCTGATTTTATTCCTACTAATTCTTAAATGTTTACTTAGATAAATTTGATCTAATTGTTTATATTTTAAGATTTAAAAAAATTATTTAAAAAATTCCTCAAGGTCAACAACAACAAATAGGACTGGGAGTTCATTGATTTTTTCCTTAATGTTTATTATTGGACGCCTGCTTATGATGAAAGTTACCTCTTTAAGCTTGAGATTGTTTTGAATGTAATCACTGGCTTATGCATACATAATACAATATCACACCTTTGACATTCAGACATATTGAGTAATATTCAGTCATAGAAATTCAATATGCAATAATATTATATCAAATAGGTATTATTTATAGTTATCATACAAATATAATGAACTATTATTTTTAATTTTATATTTGCTTGGGATCCCATCACTTGATTCTAAAGCTCATCCGTTTCTCAGTCAGTTGGACAGTGTATGAGATTGAATTAAATTTTGTTCGGTACGAACTTTCTTTAATTTTCGATTTTCGGCTCCATATGTTTTCTTTTTTATTTTTTGTTACTTTAAATAAAATAAACTTTAGAGTATATTTATTTTACTTACTTTCGTCAATTATTATATAAACAAAATTCAACAATATAATTTAAAAAACTTTCTAGATAAATTTATTTAATGTGGGAAATCGATTTTTTTGAACAAAATTCACATATTTTATAATAAAATTTGAAATATTTTTCAAAAAATGCGCCCCTTAGCCGTCTGTGCCTATGGCGAATGCCATACTTGTCACCCCATCGTCACTGGACTGTATATATATATATATATATATATATAGTCTTTACCTATTTTAAATAAAAATATTTGTTTTATTGATCAGATCCCTTTAAAATTTTTTTACTCAAATTGTACCTGAAATCATATTATTAAATATTAAATTATCATTTTTAAATAAATTAGTAAATATAGTTGATTTTCTTAACTATTTACAGCTTATTAGACTTGATAACTCAATTACTTTAAGAGATTTCTTTTTATTGGATATCATTTGATGAAAACCAAATATATAGATATTTAATAAATTTAATTTGCTGTCTGAACGTTTACTTTCATTTGATAATTTAATAAAATGAACTGATAATTTCTCCGTGAAAATAACCATTATATATTTTTTCTAATAACTACATTTTGCCAATATTCGATAAAATAAATCTTCGGTGATATTAACTAATTTCTGTCTATAATTTTGAATTTTTTTTGTTAATATTATTATAAATTTGTCAGTCATTAATATTATAACTATATTAAGATTATATTTGTCCTATTTCATTTTTCCTGGTTTGGCTCATGTGACTAATAAAGGTTATTTTTGTACCAAAGAGCTTCTAGTATACCAATTCGAATTTATAAAAAGCATTTCTATCGTGATTATTTTGATCAATAAATTTAAAAAACGATTTAATTCTTATGTGTAAAATTCAAGAAGTTATTAAATAATTAAAAGAAATGTTTAAATAAACTTTTTTAAGTAGAGAAGCGTATCGACTGAATGGCAAATTCAATATAAAATTTTATAAAAAGCGGTTGGAACACTTTTTTAAAAAAGTATTGACAGTTTTAACGAAATATTAAAAACTATTAAATTATAACAAGTATGAAATTTTAACTGAATGCTAAACTTGTTTGAAAGTGATATTTGAATGATTTTAAAAAAATGTCTTTAGAAAATTAATTTAAATATTAACAATAAAAAAATAACTAATAATTTTTTGACAATATTTTAGAGTCAGACGAATTAAATACGATTACCACTAGGTTAATAATGATAAATTCGACATTACATTTATCTATTACATTTTATTTCAATAATTTTTATATTAATATGAAAATTATTGAAAATAAAAAGATCAAAGAAGAAACCTAAAGATAAATGTTAAATTTTTATTTATTTTAAATAATATTAACAGTTTAAACCGAAAAGAACAAACTTTATGTATATGCACAAATTTAGTGCTTTTTTCGGGCATGTATCTCATGTAATTTTTCAAATTAACCATAAAATCTTTTATTTTTTTGGTAACCTTTTATCTGTTTTCTTTTTCTGTTACAATTCAGAAAGTGACTAAATTCAAATTTATATTTTCTTGTTTTTAACACAAATTAAAACAAGAATAATAATATTAATTCTTTAATATTATTACATGTCTCTCTAGTGTCCATTCGCCGTAAAGGTTCGGAGATCTTCTTGATCTCTGACTTCTCACTCGGTTATCGCCGTCGGGCATAGTCTCCGTTAAGAGAGAAGGCTGATATGAATTGTCCTCGGCGTTCTCCTGAGAAGTAAACGTTTTTTCTGTTGCTTTTTTGGTGCCTGGGGAGTATATCTGATTATTGCTTGATAGTCGTAAGACAGGCTCCTCTCCCTCGACGTCCATTATCCACGACGTGTTTCTTCCTTTTGGCATAAGATATTGCTGATTTGTTAACTCATGATTGGAGGATGGCTTGTATCCGACTGATTGGCCTTGGTCGAATGTGCTCACTATTGGTCCAAAAACCATTTCCGCCGGAGATTTACCATAATAGTTTGCTGAGATGCGATGATAAAATAACATCTTCTGGAGGAAGACGTCAAATTCCATATGACACTGGCTTAGCTTCCAACATTTGATCCCCTTCTTTATTGTCTGGACAGCTCTCTCTGCCCTCCCATTTGCCATTGGAAAGTAAGGCGGAGATTCTATCTCTCGAGCTCCTTGATTCTCAATCCATGCTAAAAATTCTTTTGATGTAAACTCAGGAGCGTTGTCGGATACTATGCATTCTGGTATTCCGAATCTGGTGAATACTGTTCGTAAGCATTTGATGACGTTTTCAGTTGTGCGTTCTTTGGTTCTAAAGGCTTCGATCCATCCCGATCCTGAATCAACGATTATTAAAATGTTTCCGACGTCTCGGGAGTACGCCCAATCTATGTGAAGTCTTTCAAAGGGTGTGGCGTTTTGCCACTCGTGGACTGTCTTCTGTTTCTGGGGGCGTAATGTAGAACATATTTCACATTTTTTCACATATTGTTCGATGTCTCTCGTTATACCAGGCCACCATGCTGCGTTTTGAATCATCCTGCAGGATGATTGGATGCCACTGTGAGATTCCTTGTGGAACGAATCTATCGCCTTTTGTCTTAAACGTTCTGGTATGAATAGACGAGATCCTTTATATAGCATTCCATTTTTGATTGTGAGAGATGCTGAAACCGCCTTAAATGAGGATTCATACTGACTGCATTTTGACCATTTTCCACGTTTTACCCTGTTCATAATTCCTTGTATACGAGTGTCTAATTGTAGCTCACTTTTTACTTCTTGGGGTTTTAAAATTGTTTGAAAGACGACACTGCATTCTAGCATAGCTCAATAGCATGCATTTTGTTATTGATTTCTGCTCTCTTCTGATATAGTGTAGCTCCTTGTTGTCTTCTTCTGATTCTGCAGGGGTTACGTTCTTGTTGATGAAGCTTTTCAATTGCTCCATGTTTTGAACGAACTCTTTGATGTCGTCGACGCTTGGTTCCGAATGGCCTATCTTTTCCAACAAACGCTTTTTAGATTCACTGTCATGTAATCCTGAAATTAGTGACATTGTAATCATGTCTTCTGTCGGATCTGTTGATTCCTTTAGTTTTGAGAATTGACAGAATTCGGCTCCCTTTCTTAGTCTGAGAATGAAATCGCTGATTCCTTCTGATTCCTTCTGCTTTAATGAGAAAAATTTATTTCTTTCTGCTATCACTAGTCTTGTCTTTGGTTGTAAGAACGATTTTATAGTTCTTTCGATTTCTTCGTATTTGACTGTTTGAATATTTCTCTGGGACAACATTGATATGACTTTGCCAAGGGCCTCGAACCCGCATACGGCAATGAAATTGTCTGTTATTACATTCTGTTTATCCGAATCAACCCATTTGTTAATTCGAGTCATTGCACTGAATGTCATCATCCATGTTTGACATTGATCTGCATTTGTGAGATCTAATACTGGGAATCCTGCTCGTGACGCCATTGTTACAATTCAGAAAGTGACTAAATTCAAATTTATATTTTCTTGTTTTTAACACAAATTAAAACAAGAATAATAATATTAATTCTTTAATATTATTACATTTTTCATTTATTTTCAAATTAGCATCTAGTTCTTCTACATCTGTCATGTATACTCGTCATTTCTTAATAATAATTACCCATTCATAAACAGCTTTTTAAAACTAATTCAACAAGTGACACGTTAAAGTTCTTTTGATTATTCAAAACAAAGTTATGTAAATTAAAAATAACGGTAAATTTATAAAATAACTAAAAAAAATTGAGAAGTTATTTTTCCATTTATTAAGAGAAATGTCATACTTTTTTTCGTCAAAAACTAATATATCTACTATAGTGGACTTGATTCACGAGTGGAAAATAAATATTGACTTTATACCATATAGTTGTTTACGGTGGAATATGCAAGGTGAAATTGGGAGTCAGAATGTCGCCTTGAAGGAAATTGAGTAAATTATTCCATGACTGGTAACTGTATAGTTAGTGATGAGGGTTTTCGGTCATACACCGAATTTGACCTAATTTAACCGCGCTATAATAAATTTTATTTTTAGGTTATTTAATGTTATAATAAATCAGTGTTATCGCAAACAAAAACTCTCAGCCACGCGCACATAGACGCTACATTATTAAATATGATCAACCAATATTGATATATAGTAATATAATTATTACAAATTAAAATTAGTTATAATTAAATGAGTGGCAAAAGAATAAAGACAGCTAAAGTGTGGGAAAAAGAATTTCTTGATGATTTGATGATAACAAAGAAGCAAATGACAACCAAAAACGAAAAATCAGTAATAATTGAAGGGTTAGGATGTAAATATTGCGGGAATGAGTTTGAATTCAATAGTAAAATCTCAAATAGAATTCGTGAGCATATATTCGAGTCAAAGAAACATTCAAAACAAAAAGAATCCGCGAAAAAAAGAGAAAAATCTAAAAAACAGTTGACTTTAATGGAGACTGAAATCAGACAAAAAGAAAAATCACAAAAATCCGAATATTTTTATGATGAATTTTTTTATGCCTTGACATTGTCTGCAATCCCAATTATTAAAACTGATGGACCTTTAGAACAATTGTTAAAAAATGGATTCCTGCGGCGCGTACAATGCCTGGAAGAATACAATTAAGATATAAATATATGAACGAAAATTTTCAAAGATCACATAAAAAAAGAAATTAGAACATCAAAAATAATAATAGACGAATTTCCGGATATCCTCGGGAGAAAAAGAATTAATACACCATTTTCTTTTTATGACAGTGAAAAATATTTTATAAAGAAGACTGAATGTTTATCATTCTTAAAAAATATTTTTAAAGGAAAATAGGAAATTTGTTTAAATAACAAAAATAAGGAAGACAAGTTTTTGAGGGATAATTTATTAAATAAAATTTATGGAATTATTTAGTGATTTGAAAACAGATATTAATGTCCTAACGGATGAGAATCCTAATACATTGAAATTTACTATTTAGAAGGGCCCATTTGAAACAATTTAATGCTCTAAAGTTCACTATCCATTCTTCGATATATTCATAGCAAATTCTATAAAAATTTTTAACTTCTTTTAGAAATTCATTTTTTATTCCGGGATTGGAATCTTCCAAAACGGTCAGTTTATTCTTTAGAAATAGTGGTAAAAATCCATCATTAAATCTTCATTTACATTGCAGTATGAAATCGTTTAATATAATACAAACTTCTGCTGCTGAAATTTTATCTCCTTCAATTTGTAGAGTAATTTTATGAAACAACGACGCCTGACTGTGAATAAAATAAAGCATAGGTTCTGACATATCGTTTTGAAAGAATTTCTTCAAAATGATAGGACATTTGTCAAGGCTTAACAAATATTAACGTAGTGGATCATATAACTGCAAAATGCGTTCTAGTGCTGGAGTTAAAGCAAGCCATCTGACTTTGGAATAACCAAGCAGTTTTTTGTATTGAACACCAGCCTCGTCACAAAATTCTTTCAAACTTGCTACCCGTACTGTAAACCGATTGAAATATAAATATATATTTGTAATAATTACTTCCACATCTGTTGACATTGAACTTGATGCTGTATTGATGGCATTTGATATAATGTGAGCATTACAACCAATTCCCAAAATTTTTCGTTTCAGAAGATCTTGTAATTTTGTGTGCACATTATTGACACCTTTACGGGTACATCCTCCAAAATAAGTATTTGTGTTATCAGCCGAGAGCGCCAAAATTTTCTTATTCAAATTGTTGTTTGTTATAACTCGAAATAAGTGATTAGACAAAATGTCTGATGTTTCCCCATCGATTGATTCCAAATTTAAAATCTTAATTTGAATAACGTTCTTAATATCGAAATACCTTAGTAAAATTGGATAAAGTTTTATTTCAGTGTGATTCGATGCGTCTGATAAAATAGATATATATGATACAGAATCCAGATTTTCTGATAGCATTTTCCTGCAGTATTCATTAAATACGCTGATTACGATAGACTCACATTTTGTTCGCGCACAAGAAAATTTTTCGTCACAAAATTTTTTTAATAATTTAGTAGTACAGTCCATGCTGCGAAAACTTTGATTATGGATTATTGTGTGAAAAGCGAAAGTACCCTCCATAACTGCCAATTTTTTTTCATTAGTTCCCTTTTAAAAAATGTTGTCATGTTTGGATGTTGACGCTGCTGTGTCATGGGACATTTTATGTACTTTAGTTTCAATGTGTGCCGTTATTGCACTACGTCCATGAATTGCAATTGAAAATTCCCTATTGCAGATTGCGCATTTAACAAAGGAGTCATCATTTCCATTTTTAACTACAATGAACGGAAACTCTTTTCTTAAATTTTCGTTTAAACGATTTTTCCTTTTGTTATCGCTCATATTTGAATTAATAATCTAAAAATTATATTATAAAATAATTAGTAATATATTTTTTATTTTGATTTTAAATAAATATTATAATCTGATATTATTTAAGTAAAATGAAAATTAAACTAAAATAAATCAAATCACTGTTAAAATAAATTTTAAATGTTTAATTAATAAAATTTAAATAAAATAATCTAAAAAAATTTTTAGAAATACAAATGAGTATAAAATTATAGAAATGAGTACTTTTAGAGTAGAGGATTTGAAAAGAGTACGGTTTGCGAAAAAAGAGTACAAAACTCAGTAAATGAGTATATTTGGTCACCTTACTTTAGGGAACCTTTCCTTTAGGGAAAAATTTTAAAATTACCATTAGTGAAAATAGATAATATTTGTCAAGCGGTGGCGATTCCAACGATAAAATTAATCGGGTTTCTCCTCCTTCACTGCATTTTTGCAGCTAACTATTATGTATTGGACTTCTAAAATAACTGATAATTTATAAGCACCGTTTTTAAGTTGTAAATTATATAAAATTGAATCATAATAATTTGGAAATCTCACATAAGAGTGCATACAAAAGCGCGCAAAAGTAAACGTAGATTAGGAAAATTCTAACAAATTAATTCATTTTAATTTATTAAAAATTCAATTGAAAAATCTATGTCTACATTGAGACGTTATTTGAGACACTACGTAAACAATCCATTAACGGTGTTGTTTTGTAAGTTAGGAGTAAAGCTTTTTGGGGTCGATTAAGTTGATCTATTTTGATTTGGACGCCTCTGTATTTCTGAGACCGGATTGTTAAAGTTGAATCAACAACGTCATGTGATCCTTCCTGCACATTACCTACTAGAATGAAATTGGGAGTGAGCTGCATTTTAACGTGCATTCGCAGATTAGCATCATCACAATAAAACTTTGCGCCAAAACATTGGTCGAGATGCTTCATCCTACTAACTGGACTTCACGAATTACTCGATTTTCACACCTAAGCTGTGCGCTTATATAAGAGAGCTTTTATCGGATTACCAATAATTTAGAACAACAATTTACTATATTTTTTGCAAATATTTTAAAAATGAACTTTCAAGAAATTGTCAAATTCTACAAAAAACACGTTTCCTTTATACCAGGAGTGGCCAACCGGCGGCCCGCATGCTTTAATATTTTGAAAATATAATAAAAACTTTTTAAAATACGATATAATACAAAAAATGTAATAAATGCCCTCTTAACTCCCGACAAGTATCCAGCATTGCGGAAGAATGCATTGAAGATGATATGTTTGTTTGGTAGTACATACATATGTGAGCAGACATTTTCGAGAATGAAATGCAATAAGTCGTTTCACAGGGCCAGACTTACTGATGATCATTTGCACGACATCTTGCGCATTTCCGTGTCTACATTGGATGTTAGTATAGAAGAGCTCTCATCTGGCAAACAAGCTCAGGTTTCTCACTGAAAGACATTTGCCCTGAATAGTTAAAACGTAATGTTTTTGTGCAAGAATGTTTTTNAAATATAATGTTAATTGAAAATGAGAAATCAGAGGTGAAAATCAAAAAGAAGTTTTTACAATACATTTATTTTAAATAAAAAATTGACAAACTTACATAAACTTTACAGATTTTTATAGAATTTAAGACATTCAATGCATACAACAACCAATATAGCGCCACTGTATGACTTAAACACATACTTCCAAAATCACTTTAGTCAATAAATTACCACAAACAAAATCGTCCGCCATTAATACATTTAGATAAAAATTGAAAATTTTTGTATATCAAAAGTTACGGAAATCACGTCATTTTCATTTCGAATGACTTCGATATCATAGAAATATGTTGTCAATTTTTTTACTAAATAAAAATAAATTCTATTTAAAAATACTAATGATATTATTGATAATTTTTCAAATTCACAAATAAGTTTGTTACTTTGCAGACGAATTCATTTTAAATTCTTTTGGCACTTTTCTATCTCAGACATTTTATTTGTTGAAATATTAATGGATTACTTTATAAAATATTGTCTGGAACTCTGTTTAAATTGGTTTCTGGTTATTCAATATTTTCTTCGGAAACATTCAACTATACCTAATATTTTTAATTTAATTTATTATAAATAATTGCAGTTAAAAGTTTATTCTTGTCAACATTGTCGTTAGTAATTTATTTATATAAAACGTATATCAATAAAATTTTTATGAATAATCTATACCATTAATTGCACACGATAAAGACAAAGGTGAAAAATTGTGTGGCATAGAATTAATTTTTGATTTTTTATCAGAATAAAAATATCAAATAAGGAAAACAGGTCAAAGGTGACTCAAAAAATAAAAGATTTAACAAATTTAATATTTTGTTTTTTGTACTAATAACAAATTTTTAATAATTTTTTAACAAATATTTACGTAATTTAATCATTTATTTTCTTTTTTCATGAATACAATTTATATATCATATAGAAGTGAATAAAATCTTGTTTTGAAAAATGCTAAGATGTTACCGAAGAAAAAAATAATTTAAGATTATTAAATAAAAAAAAAGATCGAAACTTTTTTTTAATTTTCTAGTTATGATATAATTAATTATTATTAATGTTGATGAATCTGCTTGTTGAACCTTGTTGTATCATTTTTCTTGAAATATCTAATTATTATTCTAATTATGGAACGCTAGTTTAATTGAACGTTTTGATCAATCTTTATGATCACAAGTCATGATTATTGATGTAATTTAATTTTAATTATGCGTTCAATGATTACGTAATAACTTTTTAGTAAATGATTCATTTTGATTCGAAAACCATAATTATTTAACACTAAAATATTAATTTAAATGTAGGTAATATTCTTTTGATGATTAGATGAATGGTTAACATTTGAAATGGTCATTTTAGAATAACGAGAAAAAAATTTTAACTCAATTTCAGTTTTATAAGCTACTGTAAAAATTTTACGATCCCAAAATCAATTGAAGAAAATCCCAACGATATATTAAAATTTATAGATACCAAAATACAAAATTTCAGAAGAAAGTCGTTGAAAAATAAACTCCTTAATAAATGAAAATGATCAATAATTTCAACGAAACTTAATTATATTAATATTTGATATAGATCAAGGAGAACTCTGCTTTATCCACTGGCATTCTAACAAGGATTTCATTAAATATTATAATGTGCAATTTAAATTTATCCTAATAAAAACATCTTAACAGAAAATTCAGACCTAATTTTAAGATTTTCCTGCACTATAATGTTCCAAGCATACCTTTCAAAAACACGATCATAATGAGATATCCTTTTACAAAATTTATCAGTTAATTAAAGTAAAATCGTTTATAATCGTTTTTATATTTTGGTTTATAATTTTATTGTGTGAATTAATTTGTCCCAGTTCAGTCGACTTAAATACTTTCTAAATATTTAATTTGCTTTGCTTAAATTATTGTTTTGCTCTATGTCTAAATTAGATGTTCTAATGATAAATTTTTAAATCTTTACTTTATTATTTATATTTTTGAATTTTTGCAAATAATTTCTAAATCAGTCGAAAGAATTTTCAATCATCGCTTCTTAATTTCAATCCATATCCTTAATCTGTTCAGGTTCTTTCCTTGTAATTAATATTTTGTTTTTTTGTACTAAATAATTAATTATTTAAATTAAGTCATTATTAACGAACTTTATTTCTCCATTTCTAAAAAGGATTAAAGACCTACTGACAAAATTATTTGGTGTTATCATGATATTATCCAATATTATAAGTGCGAATTACAGAAAAGGAGAGTCTTAAACGCAGGACTGGTAGAATGTGGGTACAAACGTGACGGTCTCGCAATCACTAAGGTGGACAAATTGCCGAATGTGTCTTATTTTTCAAGAATCATTTGTTTTAAAATTTGTGTTCACTATTAACCCATTTTTGCCCAGTGTTCCAATATTGGAACATTTAGCATTTTTACCCCCACTCCATTATTCTGAGCGCAATAAAAGTTTTGACTGCAACAGTCTACAGCTGGTAAGCGCGGAGATCGTGTCTTGTATAATAAAAATTAAAATATTATGTATCATATAATATTATGATTTATCGAAATTATTATAAATTTTGAGAGAAAAAAATTCGGGCAAAAATGGATTAAAGTCTTAGTATAAGAATTTGTATAACTACATAGATAAATAAATATTAATAATCTCATTTCTTGATTTCCCTTTTCAAGCAAGTTTCTTCATCTTGATCAAAAAGTTCAGAAAGAATTTCAAGTAGCAGAAGGAAATAAAACAAGGCTGAGTGTATCAACGAGAACTAATTCAGGAATTCTGCAACCAATGTTGGGAATTTTGAAAAGTACTTCTGAATCAAGGGATACGGAAAATTTGGAACTCACAATGTAGAAAATTTTAATTCTGTCTCCTCGATCTGCATTTATTTGAAATATTTCTGTATAAAAAATCAATTCGTTTCGAGTCCCCTGATGTCAAACAAATTTCCGTTAAATTTAAGAAATGTAAATAAAAACCATTGAATTTTTTTGGTTCAAAATACTAAATAAGAGATAAAAATAGCTGAAAAGTAGATTAAATTGTGAAAAATAGGTGACTTAAAAATAGTCAATCATAAATGGTAATTATCATTAAAAAAATTTGCAAAGTTATTTTGACGTGAATTTTATATAAATTAAAATTTTTCTTGTTATGTTAATAAAATTTTTGGTGAGATTTTAAAAGGTGCGAAACTTATGTGAGAGTTCAAAAACTATTTGAGTGCGCAAACTATTAAAAAATAGCCAATTATCTTATTTTTTTAAAAAGACTCCACTCGATGAGTATGTACGTGCATACTGAATTCCTGATTTCCTTACAATACATTAAAAGATAAATTCGTTAAAAAATATTTGCTCTTGGTCAATTCAAATGCATGAGCAACTTCTTTAATAATTAATAAGGAAATTATCATATCAAATTTAATTTAGTTTAAGAAACAATTTTAAAATTATATCTTGGAAATAAATTAATCATTTGAAGATACAAAAAAGTATGGTGACTGCAAAGTTTTCTTTTTGGTTGCGGGCCACTAAAACAAGCGGCAGGCTAGATTTGGCCCGCATCCAAGTTGTTTGACATCACTGGGTTGGACAATTAATATTTTCTAACGGCACATTAATAAATTTAATATCAAAAACAATAACAATAATTACTCATTATTAACAAAATTTTTCTATTAACTTTAGAGGTTTAAGTGAAAAACTTAAAGAATAAAAATCTTTTATATATATACAAATGGCTTTCTAAAAATATCAAGTAGTAAAAAATCAATTATATTGATATAAAAAAATTCTAAGACAACTAAGAAAAGGAAAATGTTCATATTGTAAAAATATTTTATAGCAATTACATAATGTACTACAAAATAGTTTGAGTTTATTTTTAATTCATTGATCTTATATAATTGATCCTTTATCAAAATTATTTGAACTAATACTTTGAATCTTTTTATTGTAAACATTTTATAGCAATATATTTTACTGACAAATTATAAGTAAAAATATTAAGTTAAATTTCTTTAGGTTTCATGGTATTTTATATAAAATGTTTCCATATATTCAATAAAGATTGTATAACCAATTATCAGTGCTTGATTTGAAGTTTAGTAAGATTTCTATTATGATATTTCTATGTTCCAATGTATAGTCAAATATTAACCAATAAAACAGTTTTTAAAATAAATCCGTTATATGCGAAATCTTACTGTTTCAAATCATTTTCCAATTCAAATAATTTTTTCTCAAAATTCAAAAAGCCGTTAAAGTTTCAAGCTTTAGCACTGTAAACACAACTTCGATGTGTGTGTGTGTGAGAGAGAGAGAGAGAGAAATCAACACTTAATAAAACGGATTGTCATCAAGTTTCAGTTCGATCAACTGACTGGATGTGAGTTGATGAGTCCTCACAAGATATGCGTGCCACATTCATTCAACTCCGGAGAAGTTAATAAAATGATTTTAAAATTATCCATGATGCAAACATTTTCATGAGAAGTTTCAATATAAATTTTGCTAATATTTGCTAGGGGAAAATAATAAATTTTATTATTAATAATAATTAAAAAATATTTTTCTAATTTGAAAATTGGAATTAAAAATAACTTATTTTATCGATTTAAAAAAGAATTTTTCTTTTATTATCGATTGATTTAACAGTGATTTACTTTACTAATTTATTCATTTGTATTAGATTTGACAAATTTTATATTTCAATATACACATTAAATAAACAAAAAATTGTTTTTCACAAAAATTGTCTTTTGATTTTTTTGATTTGAGAATAAATATATTATCAATTTTAACAATCAAAGTTATCAGTTTTTAATTAATTTAGATGGTTAACCGATATTGGATAGTTTCAATTTATTTTTTTGTGGTGTTGGATGAAATTATTACTAGCAAGGAGATGATTAATATTTATGTTGTCACACCATATGACAAAAAATTTCCATTTTCTAAAAATAATTTGGAACCGGTCACTTACATGGCAAATGAATACATAAAAATAAATAAAACTCTTACGAATCATTCACTGCAATTTTCTTTTCTCGATTCCGATTGTGAACCCACTGCTGTTTTAAGTTCTTTTTTACAAAAAACTCATAGAGAATGTTCAAAAAATGAATCGAAACAAATTTCAAAACAATTTGCGGCAATTATGGGACCAGTATGCTCTTATACAATATCCATCTTTTCAAGATTAAATACAAACTTATGGAAAGTTCCAATTGTTACAGTGGGGGCTTTTGGGCAGCCGTTTCGCGATAGAAATGTGGAATACAAAAGAGGATTTCATGGATTCAAATTTATTACAGCATCTGGTAAGAATCTTTTATGTTTTTAAGTTTCGAAAATTATAACAAAATTTGAACTTGAATATTTTTAATATTCATAAAAAAGTGTTTTGCTGTGAATGCATCACTTTTTCAAATCAAGTTTTGAATTTGTAATTTATTGTCCTTTTTTACATTTTTCTAATATTTTTATTAAACAAAAATAATAAGTTTCTTGGACAACCAGAATCGGATATGAGGTGATTGAAGCGATTGGACTCAATCTGGGCCCACATATAAAAGTTTATTTATTTTAAAATAGTGCATGGTACAAAAAATAAATATCAAGGTATATTATTATTAAAAATATAACAACAAAATTTTGATCTTACAAATTTCGTGAGACATTGCTTTAGCAGTGCCTACTAAAAATAATACTGTGGCGGAGATTAGAGACACTTCCATTTAAATAACATTTTAGCTTGTGCTTTTAATTTTACTGTTACTGTAAACAGGTTATATTCTTTCATCAACATATTAGTAGATTTTTCATGTCAAAAATTTATGTAGTTATATTCATATAAATATTTAGAAATATTAAAACATATCTATGCATATTGTTCATTCGCGAATTCATAATAATCAGAATAATAATCATCACACATAATCATTTTATTTTTATATACATGTTCATATCGACATCGAGCTGCTTCCATTTGTGCACGCCATACTTGAGATCGATAATCAGGGATCATAGCAGTCATAACACCTCCAGTACTTTCAGTAATATTAAACAATCTCGTAGCTGAACTCTTCTCAATCATTTTATTTGGAACCTGTCCTTGTGTAGCTACACATAAATTTGATCTCATATTATTCCTTTCTGAACACAAAACAATATCGATTCGGCCATTTTGATCTTGAGCACATTTCAACAAATTTGTTTGATCCATATTCAATTGACCAGGTACAGATTGAACTAATTGTCCGTCTCGAGATAATGTGATTAGAGAGAATCCATTATCCAGAACTTTAAGCGATTTGCTAGATCTGATAACATCGTCTTTACAAATAGTTTCTATTTCCATTTTGCTGCGGGTTCTATTCAACCTTGCCATTAAATCATCGAGATCCATCAATTCCCGTTATATTTAAATCCATAATTTGTAACTTTGTTACTTTCCATAAATTCCAACCAAAATCGAGGAGAACTCAAATTCAAAAAATCTTCATTTAAAACCTTAAATCCATTCGAGATCGATAAAATCTAAAACTCAAATTACAACTAAATTCAAAAAAATTGAAAACTACCTCTTGCTCGCGTCTGTGTGCGCACACAGCCAAAACCAGAAAAGAAAAGCGCACACAGACGCGAGATCAGATTAAAATTTCCACCCTCCATTTTACGCGTCTGTGTGCGCACACAACCAAAAACAAAGAAAAAAGCGCACACAGACGCGAAACAAATAATAATTAACCACATATGTATATTCAATTAAATGTAGTTATTTTTATATTTGGTACAGATTTTTAATGTAGAAATTGGTCTACCTTATGGATCATTCCTTTTGATTTTTATAATTGGATTTTTTTTAATAAATATGTAAATTCTGATTAAATTTTTTTATTTAAAATTTAAGTGCCATGCTGCAAAAAAAAATCCATTATCTCATTAAATCTAAGATATTTTATTGAAAAATGTTAAAAATTGAATGGTCTGTTTTAAAATTATATTATCATTATAAGTTGCAAAATAAAATTGGTTCCTTAACTTAATATAATTCCATATTTGAAAGGAAATTAATTTTTATTTATAGGTTACCACTATCAAGATCCAGCAGAACTTATCATTGAAATGTTCATAAAATACAATTGGCAAAAATTTATTTATTTTTCCACTCTGAATCTTTTTGATTACTACTACGATTTCAGATATTGCCAGTTGTTTTCAAATGCATTATTACAGCGGATTAGAGAGCGTAAGGTAAAAATAGAAATGCTTATGAAAAAACTTAATGAAACTTCAATAAAATCTTCATTTAAAAGTGATCTGTTAAATGAATATAAAGATTACTCTAGTAAGTTTATTGTTTTATTTTATTTATATAACATTTCACTGAAAGTCATAAATTAAATTAAATAATTGGATAATCAAAAAATTTATGACATCCTTTATTTATATTAGTAATGTTTAAAGTAATATAAACATATAAATACGCCGAACTAGCTGTGAGTAAAGAGATATAAGCGTTTGATGCTACTATGAATTATCGTACCGTTTACCCATAACCATAACCTTAAAAAGTGCAAATTTACGTTGAAAAAGAATTTCCTTGCGTTCCGATTCATTGTACTATAGTGTGTGTCCGAAATTTTTGAAAATTTCTTATTGCAAAAATATAGAGATTGCGAAAATGTAGGCTCATTATCAGAGCCGGCTATAAACACAAACATATAGAGATCTCAGTAGCGATTTATTTCCAATATTTCCTAGAAAACAGATTAACCTTATTGATTTCAAGTTTTCCCTCCTGCTAGTATTACATTAAGCTTTCTAAAGGTTTTATGCAGTTGTTAAATTATAGATAATTTTCGCAAAATTTCAAAAAAATCTTCAATTTCTTGTAAATATCACCGGCATACTAAATTTCATAACATCATTTTGACTGTATTGGTTTCGAAAAACCAATTAATATTTTTAATATTTTTTTAGGTATTAATTATTTATTGATAATAAATCTCAATGACCTAACTATTATACTTGAATGTAAAATTGCAAATTAAAATATCGTCGAAATAATAATTGTGATATATAAATACTATTGACAAAATATTTAGTTTTTATTTTTGTTCCTCATTAATCGAAAATAACTCATTTTAGTTATTTATCAATAGATTAATAAATACTTGAACGTGACTGAGCTGGTCGCATCCACATATTATTACAGTATAATCTTAATACCTTAAAAATTAAAATGTATAAATTATACTTGTACTAAAATATATTTATATAAATTCATTTTATCATTGTTTCATTAAGTCTTAAATTTTCTAAATATTAATTATTTTTTTACAATTTGAAAACTAAATTTTTATTAATAATAATCCGCTAATAGTCAATTTTAATATGATTAATACTATTTAAATAAAAATTGAAATGAAATGTAATCTGATATTTCGACAGAATTTCTAATGGTAGACTTGTTTCGAAATTTTTTGGCTATTATCGGTACCATGTTAAAAACTTAATTTCTCCGTGATCCAACACGATGTGTTTGCAATCAGACTACTGGAATTTGACACAGATGATATGATTTTCTCACACGGCTAGTGTGTAAGAGATTAAATGTACTCATACTTTTGATAAGAGCCTAGTTTCGATGAGGTCTGTTAGTAGATGGATTAAATCATCACTGTATTCGATTCTGAATGGAATCGAATTCCTTACATGATGCCGATGTGAGGCAAAAAAGACAAACATTAATATTCAAATATAATCAGTAAAATCTTTTACTTTTTCATCATTGAACTTTTTATTTTGCTTTATTTTTAGTTCTATCTGCTTTTTTGTTTTAAATTTAGAGATTATGATATTAATTAATTTTTTACATAAAAATGTTACCTATAACAAATTAACTACAAATTCTTGACAAGTCACAAAAATTAAGATACCTCAAAACGATTTTCAGCTAATGAATTAGTTTATGGTTTTTACACAAACAGGTTAAACTCGTTTATTTCGATTGAAATACTTTATAAAGTGTAGAAGTTTCTTAACTTAGCCCTTAACCGCTTAATGCACAGTTCCGTGACATATACGGACAACGCTTACTTGCAGAATTGGACAGCTCCGTGAACGTCACGGTCGCTGCAATTTCATATGTATAAGTCACGGTTTATATTGAAATATTACTGTCCAAATATTTCAAGTCCGTATCTGTCACGTTCGATGGTAGATTATTTTCATTCTCGGATGTAGCGTTTATTTACGTTACGTCGGTAAGTACTATCGATGTGTTTATTTATATATTACGCTAAGACTAAACCCAGACGTTTATGACTCAAAAACCATTCAGTAATTACAATCAGAACAAGATAAATATAATAAAAAAGATACAACTCAACACGCTGAATCTATAATATTAAATGAGGTAATCCAACAACAACAAGGACCAACAATTAAAGCCATAAAAGAGTTAGAAGTTTTAAAATTTAAAGAGTTGGAAGATAAACAAGATTTAAAAGAATTACCATGGTTGGAAGATTTAAATATAAAACCTCTTATACTTGATCCTAAAATTAATGTGAGTTTAAGTAAAACAATTAAACCTACATTTAATATTAATGTTGAAGGATATCAAATAATAACAATTAATAAACATGACTTTCTGTTATATTTAAATTCAGAAAATAAATCACGTATTCATTCACAAAATGTTTATAATACTAAACACCTAGATTTTGAATTTACAGATGATTTTTATGGATTAGTTTGTGGATATCCCTCAGAGAATGTTGATCTTCTAGAAATTAAAAAATATTTAAATTTAATAGAATAGTACATGGTAGTGCTAAAGCAAAACATATTCAAGATTTAAAGAAATATTTAAATAAAAATGAAAGGGGTTATATTGTCACAGAAGGAGAGGGCCAGGGTCAGGGCCAGGGAAAGGGTAAGGAGATAAACCCAATCAATCTTTTTATTGAATTAAGAAAACTATTAGCAGCTAAAAAAGCAGGACATAATAATTTAGATTCTGATATTTTAAAGATTTCTAAAGAATTATTAAAACAAGGAATAATTTCAAAAGATAAATTTAATAAGTATACGAAGTTATAAATACGAAGTTATAAAATATAAAATGACTCCTTCAATATTAGATTTTTTAAAAACATTTGGAATAAATACAAAAACAAATTTTGATTTAAAAGATTATGCAGATTATTTAAATTTAAAAATAAAATATTAATGAATGATGAATTGTCGAGTCTGAAAGAAGACACTCCAAAGAATATCATTATAAATTATCAAAATTCAAATGAAAAAGGATCTCATTGGGTTTGTATATATAATAAATCTATATACTTTGATTCTTTTGGGATTAAACCCACTAAAGAAGTTGAAGACTATCTGTCGAAGGACTATACTTTTAATTCTTTACAAGTTCAACCTAATAATACTAAAATATGTGGTATTTTAAGCTTATATGTTTTGTATAGATTGAATAAATCCAAAGGAGAAGGTTTCACTTCCTTAATCCAAGAAATTTATAATGATTTAAAATCTATACTATGAAAATGGAGCTTCGCAACCTTCCGGAAGATAATTTAAAAAAAATGGTAAACATAATGTCAGATAAATATTCAAGAACTTTATCTATAAATTCAAAAGAATCAGACTTTACTATAAACTTTCAAGATTCAATTAAATTAGATCAAATTTAAATTATGAATTAGGACTATTATGGTTTTGTGCTTATAATACTATTTTTAATATAACTAAAGATAATAACATATTTTATTATATAAGCCCAAAATCTACAGATAAGATTATAATAACAATCGAACCCGGAGCTTATGAGATAAAAGATTTAAATAATATACTTTCTAAAAAAACAAATGGAGTCATTAAAATTAAAATGGATTTACCAACTTCAAAATGTATAATGACTTTAGAGAATATAGGAATTCATTTCAAAATAATAGTTTCTTTAGAACAATTTTAGGATTTACACGAAACCATTATATCACACCTGTAGTTGAGAATATAACATCAGAAAATATTATAAAAATAATAAATACAAACACAATAAATATTCATTGCGATTGTATAACTGGTTCTTATAATAATGGTAAACAAACAAATGTTTTATATTCCTTTCCCTCAAACACAGTTCCTATGGGATATAAAATAGTTGAAAGAATGAATCCTCCAAATTATTTACCTTTATGTAGAAAATATATAATGGATATTAATTTTAAAATTCTTAATCAAGAAGGAGAATTGATTGATTTTAATGGAGAAGAGATTTCAATGTATTTACATTTGAAACAGGTTTGAATACGAAGTTCCACATGTCATTTTAAATTATTAATAAATGAGTTCTTATATTCCATGTAATAGAGGTGGTGGAACAATAAAAACAGGGTTTAATACAGAAGAAATATTAACTTTAACAGAAAATAAATATATTAATGAAAGAGGTGATTCAATGAAGGGTGATTTAATTTTAAATGGACACAAGATAAAAGAATTATCTTTTCCAACTGATGAAGCTGATGCAGTTAATAAAAATATGTTGATGGTGTTAAAAATTATACTGATTTAACAACAACAAGAATTGAAAGTTCATTAACAACAAAATGGATTCAATGGAATCAAAGCTTAATAATATCGAACAACGATTTAATGATAAATTTGACAAGTTACAAAGTCTGTTAACTGAACAAGTTGTAAAGTTAAATACTACCATATTAAACTCTAAAGATAAACAAATTATGAATACTAAATTTAATACAATATATAATATAATAAATGAGATGATTACATCATTTAATAAAAGACTTGTCAAATTAGAATCTCATACAACACACATTAACACCACACATAGTATTAGAAAAAGAGCTGCTGAATTAGAACAGAATAAAACATTATTACCCCATACATATAAACATTTTATAGAACCAAGTTTAATAACAACAAACAGTAAAGAATGGGGTGTTTTTATGGTTGTAAAGATTATTGATCCTTATTTCTTTTTGTTTGATGATGATAATGAAAGAATGAAATGGTTTGTGAAATGTGATTATAATAGTAAGCTTGAAAAGGGTGATGTTATAATGACTAGTTATGATTTACCACACGGAGATTGGTATGTTAATACTCATTCACATGGACTACATAAAGTTAAAAGTAAGAATATTATTTTTAAAAGCACACTTGTACAATATATAGATTTAATATTTTATGAAAAAAAGGTTGATGTTGATGAAGTTCGTAAAGCATTGAGAGAATTGTATAAAGATATCCTCTCAACAAGAGTTTCTTTTGATATCCGAGTATTGGTACCAGATGGTGCTCAGAAGAATAAAGTCTTATTTTTTTAATTATTAAAATGGACAAAGTCCAAAAGATGGAAGAAGTAAGAGAAGAAAAAATTTATCCAGAATTGAGATCATCAGGATATTATTCCGAAGGTCACAAAGGTTCCAAGGCCTCGGCTCCCACAGAACTTGAAATTATGAGAGTAAAAGAATTTAAATCAGAAACCTTACATTTACAAGATTTATTAAAGCATTATAAAAGGTTAAAAATAGATGGAATAAAGGGAATACAGTTTTAAAAATTATAGGTTATTCTTTAGGATTTACATCTGCAATATTAACAGTTATTTTACCTATAACTTTACCAGTTTTAACAATAGCACCTGTAATACTTGGAAGTATTTCTGTAGCTGATGGTTTCTTGACTGAAATAGTTTCATTATCTTATACTTCTAAAAAGAAAAGTTTATATCGTGAAGTTTGTTTATCAATAGAAATAGGAATCTCTAAATTATTTTTATTTCAATTAAAAGCTTTGGAAGATGGAATCTTAACTGATGATGAAATAATGAAATCAAATCAAATAATACAAGATATTAAAAATAATATTAATAGATTAAAAGTGCTAATGTTATAACTAATGAATATTCTAAAAAAATTAAACGAGAGAAGTGGCTAAAGAATCATACATAAAAAAATTTATTGCCCTTCAAAAGGTTGATGTTGTCACTCTTAAATTAATTGTTGACATTTTTAAAAGAAAAAAATCATTCGATAGAATCTGATGTTAACTTTTCGAAATTAGTTTTTAGAACCTCCTTATGATCTTTAAATTCTTTATCACTTAGACCTTTTATATATTCAGGATCAGTATTAAAATATTTAAGTTCTAAACATATAGGATTAAAAACTTGAGAATATAAAGATCTGCCAATCCTTGGGGGATAAATGATCTCAACTCTATAAATATCAAGATCAGTAAGATTTAAATCATAGACTTTATTTATTTTATCAAGACTTTTTATTATAGGGATTAAATCATTTCCAATTGGGAGAGTTGTTTTCATGTCAGACAAGATAAATCTTTTGTCATCATAATTTGATAATGATACTTTTTGGGATTCTATCAAGTAAATATCATGCTTTTCACTTTTAAGTTGATGTACTTCATCAATTTTATCTTTATGACCTTCTTTTATACAATCTTTATAATCTTGATGAGAAAGTTTCCTGGCTACGCATCTCTGTATTCCTTTACATCTGTTATCCTTTACAGGTTTCTCTTCTTCTGATCCTCCCGGGAATACAGGATATCTATGTGTAATGCTTTCTTCTGTTTCTGGGGTTTTAAATATAAATGTATGCTCTTCAAATTTAGGATTTGTAAATGTTTCGTATGAATATTGTTTAGCACGAATAAATATTCCATTTCTATTGGAGTATTTGGTTTTTCATCTTTAAATGAAAATAACTCTCCGGATGAATTTATTAAATTTGAAAGTATAGGATTTTCAGCTATGTCTCTTTCAAGGTCCTCAGTTCTTATGGTTAAAAACATTGAATCCGTATCCATTGCATGCATTGCTATATTTGTTCCGTATATGGGATGCAAGACATTATAATATGTTTCATACATTTGCAATTTTGAAAGTTCTAAAATTGCAAAGCCTATAAATATTGGTTTATTATATGTTTTCTCAAAATTTTGTAGTTCTACTGCAGTAAGACTTTCAGAAAATACCTGTGCGTTTTTAAATGTAGGCTTTCCTAGCATGCGATTATAACGGGCTATATCCTTTTCACTATTTGTCAAGAGTTCTATATTAGTATACTTGTCTATATTCTCCATGGTCTTGCCAAAGACTGAGTTGTTTAAAAGTTTATAACCATTGTCTTTTAAAAGGTTACCTTGTCTTTTTGCAATGTTTCTACAACGAATGTTCTCCTCGATAAAGGTCTTCATGAATGCTCTCTGTTTAAATCTTATAACACTATGAACTTTTTTAATTTCATTCTTTGTGAAAGATAAAACTGCAGGAGTCTATAGTGACAGAGATAATATTCTCGATCTGTTTGATCACAAAGAAGCTTTGTTGTTGGCGGTTTATCCTGTGAGATTTGCCAGGATGAAAGTTCTTGGATATTTATCTTTCTTCTTATAGGGGCTAAAGGGAAGTGTCTTGTTCCTGATTTTATATCCTCAGGATATTCGAGGTCACATTCTATAAAGTATCCTATTGGAGAATCTTTAGGGGTTGCACGTATTTCTTTTATAAGAGTCTTTAAGGATTCTTCTTCTTCTACGGAGTGCACAAGGCCTGAGGAGTATATTTCACGAAAGTCACTCATTGGTAAATACTGAGTCATAATTCCTGAATATAAAGCTGTTGCATCTATATAAAGTATAAACAAAGGATTCTTCATTCCTTCTAATACTTCTTCTAGTTCCTCATTGTTAAGTTTTTTATAAGGCTCAGAGGTCTTTGAAAGCATTCTACTATTAGTTATTGCATTTCTAGCTTTTATTTCCCTATTCCCCATTACTGAGGATACTCCTCCTCTAATGTTTGTTTTAATTTGATTAAACATGTCTTGCTCGGTTAAAAGATCTATAATTTTATCAGATTCTGGAAGATCTGAAGTCCAAATGGTATATAACATGGTATCCCAAGCTAAGGAAGGAGCTGTTATATAATTATAAGGTTTAAGAACAAAAGACTTTTGTAAATTCTTCAAAGCAATCTGCTAGGATGTATACATCTAGGGACAAGTAGATGCTTGTATAATCTCCCAAGGTTTTACAGTCAAACAGCTGAAACATTTTATTTGCTCGGGAATATTCTTGATCTGTAATCCCAGATTTTGAAAGTAGTGAATAGAAGGTTTCTTTCTCTGGTAATCTTGTTTCCTTTAATTTTTCAAATGAATCAACGTAGTCATAGGGATAGATTCCTTTTGCTAAGCATGTAGGATATTCTTCCGGGGGTATATTATTTTTTTCCAAAAAGTCCCGAGTGATTTTAAAGTCTTCTGGCCTTAATGTTTTTGCTATGCCATCTAAAGACATTTGTAGGAAGTTTAAGGAATCTATAAATTTTAATTTCCCATATTCAACTGATTTATATTTTTCCTTTGTAAGTCCTATAACCTTGAAAGAGTTTTTGGCATTTGCTGCTAGATGCTTTATAAATAGATGTAGGTCATAACCAAAAAGATTATGAAATATAACTGGTACAAAATTTAGGAGTATGACAATTAAGATTGCAGTTTTTATGGGCTGCTCCTCGATAATTATTTTCCTTTTTTAAATGATCGTGATCTATAACCTTATCGTTAGTTCCAGGATTGGATTCTCCATCAGAATGACTTCCAGAATTGGATTCCCCAAACCCTTGTTTGCACATCCAGCAGTTGAAAGTATTTTTATATTCTTCTAATTGTTGCTCTGAAATATTTGAGGGTACTTTGTTTTTAATGCTTTAAATATTTCATGTTCTAGATCATTTATACTTGTAGTAAAATGATCCAAGACATCTTCTGAGGTTCCTTGAAATGCATATTCTCTAGATTCTATGAGTTCAGGATAATTACTTTTAAATAATAATTTATAGGCAGATGGTAATTGTTTAGTTTTTTTAACACTATTAGGTTTATTATTTTTTCTTAGAAAGGCCTTTAACCTTGTTGGCTTCTCCTTCTGTTTAGAGGCTTTCCATGCATCCATGAGTTTATATTTTTCTATTATTTTTAAATATTGCATAACTAGATCTTGTTTATGATTTATAGATTCAAAGTCTCCGTAGACAACTCCTACTGTTTGTAGTAAATTTGAAAAGTTTTTAAAATGCATCCTGGGATCTGTAGGCATTCTAATTAAAGCTGGTGAATCCTTTTCACAAAATCTTGCATGCTTAATCATGGAGTTTTTAGTTGTTGAATAATGAAGACATCTTTTACATGTTCCGCCTCCACAAGTTGGATTCTCTGGAGATGTAAAGGCTTGAAAGTTTTTTATTAAAATATAATGTTGATTATTTTCATGTTCCAAGATTAAAAGATATATCTCCCTGTCTCCTAGGCCCTGTATCTCATAGTCAGAAATATAAATTGGAATAATATCTCTGTATCCATGTCCCCATCCTTTAACATGTTCATAAATATTAAGTTTAAGATTATTTAGTCTTTCAAATTCTGGAATGTCTTCTAGTTTCATTGGATGCGTGAATCCCTTGGGGAATATTAATTCATTTTCATATTCTTTGTATTTTGAAACTCTTTGAGGGTTTTCAGCTTGAGGATGTAAATGTGCAAGTATTGACCACATGAAACATTTGTTATCCTTATTCTGTACGTTTATAACATTTCTAGATTTAAAGGGTGTAGGAATATAGGATTTAGGATTAGGTGGTAATCCCCTCCAGTAATCAATTACTAAAGATTGGAAGCTATGAAATACTAAGTTTGAATCTCCTAATTCATTTTCAACCTCTTCTTGTTTTGCTTCTACTGCTTGAATTATTTCTTTGATGCTTTTATTAAATCCTCTAGTTGAAAATAAATATTTAAAAGGCATTGGGATTTCAACATCTAAAGGAATTGTGTTTTCTGGTCCTTGGCCTACCGGTCCTCTCCAGTATTTTGCTTTTATTGTGATTTTATATTTTATAACATTATACCTTGATGCTTTATAATTTTTTTAAAGCTTCACAGAAAGAATCTTTTATATTTTTTTTATTTCTCTTTATGTATTCTCCAGGGGTTGCAGGTCCATTAATTTTTAATTTAAATTCATCTATGTGATTAAAATTGTCCCAGTTGTATTTTTCTCTTTCAAGATGATCAGGTTCTCCTTCTGAATGACATTCTTCCTCGTCGTCGTCAGAATGCCCTTCAGAATGTCTTTCATTAGTTTCTTTTATGTGTTCTTTTAAATGTTTTAAATAGTAGAAATTCATTTTTGTTGAAAAGTTGCAATGAGGGCATGTAAATACTTCTCTAAGTTTTCCGATACAATTTTCAAAATGTTTATTATATCCTGAATGCAGATATCTTCCTTTACATTTAGGACAGAGTTTAGAATTTGTGTCATTAAGATTATTTTCTTTTAGTAAGTGAGCCTTCGACTTACAGTGGGACATTAATCCTGTTTATTTTTAAAACTTTATTGCAAATATTACAGTTCATTTTTAGAATAAATTTTTTTATTGGATCCTATGTTTTCTATTTTTAGATTTTTATTTTTTATTTTTTTATTTTTTTATTTTTTTATTTTTTTATTTTTATTTTTTTATTTTTATATTACCAAGACCTGTATTCACCAAGACCTGTATTCACCGAGACCGCAGGATTGCGAGACAACAATCACCGAGACCCGAGACCTGTAGACCTGCAAGTAGAGGGGATATATCCCTAACGACCGCAGGCTGATTTACGTTTTTCATAGCTTTATCGGTGTTTTTTTTCGGTTTTGTTGCATTAATTCCATATTTTTTAAATCTTGCGAAATAGAGGAAAATAAAAAATGTGCGTTTTTAAGGGTTTTTAGCGTTTTTTTGTGCGTTTTTAGGGGCAAAATGGCCATAAAAGATGAAAACAGTGGGAGGCCTGTGGTCGTTAGGGATATATCCCCACTACTCCATTCTAAAAGTTATCTTTTTCGTGTGTGGATGTATAGTATATGCAGTGATATTTGAAGTTTCACATTATTTACTTTTTATTGTAATAAGTTTTTACGCTAGAAAGAAACAAACAAAAGTTGAATATTTTGCCTCAGGTAAGATTTTTTTATTTAGGAATATTTAGAAACTTATTTAGAAAAAATTTTATAGCCAATATGTCTGACCTAGAAGATTCTGATTTTGAGTATGCCAATTTATCAGAGAGCGGAAGTGAAGATAGCGATGTAGAATCAGATTCGGAAGAAAGTGAGGATGATGGCGAAACAACTGATACCTGGCAACAAATAAGTACAGATATTTTGAATTCAGCACCACCACGTTTCCCGTTTATTGGTGTCCCAGGTTGCACATTCGACGCTAATAATTTTGCAGTCTTGGATTATTTCCAATTATTTTTTGATAATGACTTGATAAATTTATTGGTCACCGAATCTAATCGCTATGCAGAACAACAACCACGAAGATCCTCCGATGTTTTATCACCAATAAAAATAGAGGAAATGCAAATTTTTTTATGTATAAATATTATTCAAGGAATACTTAGAAAGCCAGAAGAAAGGATGTACTGGACAACTAAAGAAATTTTTGCTACTCCAATATTTCCAAAACTAATGACATTACGTCGATATTTATACATAAAAAAAATTACATTTTTCCGATAATGAAACATACGACTGTCATACTCATCTGAATCCTAAACTGAACAAAATCTGGCCTTTTTATGAAGCTCTAAATAGAAAATTTAGTACGTTATATATACCTGAACGGGACATAAGTGTAGATGAGAGTTTGTTATTGTACAAAGGACGATTGGGTTGGGTCCAGTACATTCCTCTAAAACGATCTCGTTTTGGGATAAAAATCTACATGCTCTGCGAATCTACAACAGGTTATTTGTATTCATTTATTATTTATACTGGCAAAGGAACTATAATATCCCAAAAATATAAAGACATGCCTATGACTTCGCAAGTCGTATTATCGCTAGCGGATTCTCTACTAGATATGGGATATTGTATAACTACCGACAATTATTACACGTCCCGCAACTAGCAGATTTCCTGGTATCTAAAAAGACCGATTTATATGGCACTCTGCGGTCCAATAGAAAAGATTTACCACGAGAATTTGTGGCTAAAAAAACTAAAAAAGAAGAAACTGTAGCCTTCCGAAGAAAAAAAGTTATGGTAATGAAGTGGCATAACAAGAAAGAAATTTGTCTCTTGTCGACAGTTCACAATCCCGAAAAAGTACCAACTACGAAGAAAGATAAGGAAGGTAATTCCATTATGAAACCTAAATTAGTTGTGGACTATAATAACACCATGGGAGGCGTCGATAGATTAGATCAACATTTGCATGATTACCAGATACCTAAAAAACGGGGGGAAAATATTACAAAAAAATATTTATGCATTTGTTTGATTTTGTCATTTTTAACTCTTTTGTTCTGTACAAAAAGAATGGTGGAACGATGGACAATTTGGAGTTCAGAACAAAATTGATTGAAGAAATGATTGAAAAATATCACTCAAGCACAAACATCAAAAAGGCAGGACGACAAAGACTTATGGGACCATTACGACTAACGGAAAGACATTTTCCGGATTTTATTCCTCCGACCGAAAAAAAGGCTGTACCTTACAGAAATTGTGCGGCTATGTTGCACAAGAAAAGACAGCACGGGCAAAAAAATTAGAAAAGAGACAAGGTATTGGTGCGCTGATTAGCAACGTTGGACTCTGCGTAGTCCCTTGTTTTAAAACTTATCATACGCAATTAAAATATTAAAAAAATATATTTTTTCTTTTATATGTGAGATAAAATAGGCATAAATAATAATTATTTGTAAAAAAATTAAATGTTTTTTTTGAACCTAAATTAATAAAATAAATGTGCATTAAGGGGTTAATTGCATGATTTTTTTAATTTATTTTGAATAAAATAAAATAACGTTCCTTTGACTGAATATATTACTATAAAAATAATTTAAAAAATCTAATGTAACATTTAAAATCCGTTAAACAGCTCACAGGCAACACTATGAAATGATTAGTTCTTATTTATTTTAGGCCATCTAAACGTGAAATTCTGGTATGTTGCAAATTTGCTGCACAATGCAATTAAGAGTTAAAATAACCGAGGCAACGATCTTAAAGTTTAAAATAATTAAACAATGGATAGTTATTAAAAGTAATCAATTATTAGGCCTAATTATTTTTTTAATGATTAAATATTGGAATGTGTAAATGGAATTAAAGAAGAAATACAGAATTCCAAATGTGTTTATTAAAATAATCATATAAATTTTCAAGTGTCATCAATTTTTCTAAGATTTATAAATGTAAGATTTCTACCGCCATTGAAATTTACAAATACATAAAAGGATGAATATATAAATTACTCCATGATAATTTTTTCATTATTTTTACTTGATCTTTCAATTGCTACTTGTGTTATCAAGAAATCTAATCTGTATTTTAAAATTTTCCGACGCCTTATCCATTTGTCGCACATTTCAACTGATAAATTTATATATGGTTCTACTAGATTTGTTTAAAGAATAATCTTATCAGGAAAATTCCGTTTTTAATTTTAAGGCAAACGAAATAGGTTATAAATTTATTTAATAATTATAATAGTGTTAGGGTTGTTAAATTTAAAATGATGTAATTAAAAATGGAATATTGAAAAATTTAAAAGATCAACAAATTATCGAATCAAAATTTGAAAAACGTGTCAGATGCAAATAAGATGATGGGAAAGATCATGACGAGACCGGATTCATCAGCATATGTTCAGAAAGGGTCGCAGTGCAAGAAAACGTACTAATATAGAAAGTCGTTAATTAAATGATTAATTAATTAGAAAACCCGAGTTAAGTTAACAGAAAGAAAAGTAAACAAAGTGGATTCTGGAAAACCATTATCATGACAACATGAGTAATGGTAAAACGGAAAGAGATTATCACAAGGAAGACGCACGATGGGACAACTAATTATTTCTTTCGAAGGAGAAAAGATGAAAAAGGCCGTGAGGCAAAGCTTGTCAAAAGAAGATGATATAGTTGAAATACCATTAATCATTCGAATTTGATTACAAATATACATTGAGTGTTGTTTAGCTAATTGTTTTTACAGAACACATGGAGTCAGAAACACTGACGTTAATATTTATTTAATTAAAACTCAACAATAATAATTATTATAATAAATATTTAAATTTTTAATTGATTTTAGTTTTAATATTCGTGTCAAAAATTTCTAATTTTCAAAAATTTCACCATTATAGTTCATCTTTGAAATTCGAGTTACTTAAATATCTTTTAAAGTAGTTATCAAAAGTTTTATTTTCATTCAACATATCTATCTATATTTTGATCTTCAGATATATTGTTGTCAATAACTTATTTTTTATTTTCACCCAAACTCTGTCAAATTGTTTTAGTTAATTGTTTTAGTTAATTGTTTTAGTTAACATTGTTTTAGTAAACAGTACACAAAATATTTCTGGACTTAGCTTACCATAAATTAGATTGCACAATTTTTGTAGTTAAAGTCTCATTTAATAGAAAAATTTACAGGTTTAGGCATAAGGCTAAAATTATCTCTACTTCGAATATTTTCGAATTAAGCTTGATAATAATGCTTAAAATTTAAGCCTTGAATAGTAATTTTCCAAAAACACAACGATATGTAAATTGCATAATTCCAATAAAATATGGAACATAGGTATATGATATAATTAGTTCATATAATCATTTGAAGTTGATTAATTGTTAGCGAATTGAAAGCAACTTTGAAAAAATATTCGAAAAATGATTTTTTATATAATAAATTTCTTGAAATCAACCTTAAAATCAAATAAAGTAAATTTTTAATAATAAGTTAATGATACAAATTCGGTTATAAATGTTTATTTTTAAGAGGATAATCAAACAATTAAAAAAAATATTCAATAGTTTTAGTTTCATATAGTAAATCATTATTTTTAAATCTATATATTTATTTAATTTTAATGTATTTTGTTACCGAAATTCAAAAAAGGATTAATTGAAAAAATATTTTATTCTATGTTTGTGCTAACACAGAAACAAAACGATTGATATCGGAATTTGTAGCTTTAACTATATATTTTTAACTATATATTTTTATTGAATTATTGGAACTATTTTTACTATTTAAATTATGATTTGTTATGTAATATGTTTTTGAAATAAAAAAATCACATGAGCAGATAAAACGACGAATGTGCTATTTTTTCATGTCAATCATCTTTAGGACCAGGAACTTGTCTTCTATTTTTCGGGTAGGATATCTTTTTTCTCGAGGTTTTAAAGAAAGTTATTTAACAAGTTTGTAAATAATTGAGTGTATTTACAATTAGTTTTCAAGTAAATCATATTCAACCGACATTGTTACTTCGAAAATGAAACATCAATTATCAAGTTTTTTCCTTACAACTTCTGGTCTAAAATATATAAAAAGCGCTTTTTGGTTTTGTGAAAATTAGTGAATTTTTCCATTTATAAATTGATCAAGATTTGTATATCTCAAATTTCCCAATTGCTATTAATTTGAAATTTGTCGAATATAAATGTCTAGAGAATTATTAAAAGTGTCGATTTTCTTAACAATTTTACTGTTTTAAAATTACTTATTTTTTATCTTAATGCGATTATTTGAATTATTCAAAAATTATTTTTCCTTTAAACTTTGTAAAAGTTAAAAGTAAATGTAAACTAACAACCAGTATTATTTTTTAAAAAATAATTTCAATGTGATTTATTTGTCTTCAAATGAAATTCCATAAATCTAAAACATTTCAAATTAATTGTTTAAATTTCATTTGTCACTTTTAAACCGTGAATGGTGAAATATTATAGTTAATTAGATTACAAGCATCTTATTCATTTTGCAATTGATATTCAAATTGAATTTTAAAATTTTTCTTACTCATTTTATTTCCAGGAAATATTTTTTAATTTTTTCAATTGCTTTAATTGTAAATATTTCAAATATGTTATTTCATTTGATCGGAAAAAAATTATATTAGTTTGTAAGTTTCTCGCTGACGGCCATTAAATTATTGCGGAATATTAATTATTATAATGTTTCGCTGAGTGGGAGACGAACTTTCACTCTTGAATCCAATAAATACAACTTCTGCCTCAAAATAAAATAAATAGAAACCAACACCAAATTGGCAAATGATTGAGATTTAAGCGTTAACTTGCAATACTTCCATAATTACTTTAGTTCCAGATCTTGCAAATGTGCTCGAATTATTAAATAAACAGTCCCTTGCAATTGCAATTCCACTTTCTTAAATTGTCGGTGTTTTTGCTTTTTTATCGAGTATTATCTTTAACATTAATTCTTTTGCAGTGTACAATACCGTATAACCTTTTTGTATTGAATTTTGGCAAATGTATTACTTGAATTTATTCACGTGAATTAATTCACATAGAAAGATTTCTTTGTGAAAATAAAATGTGTTTATGATAAAGTTCTAGAACTGGGTAATTTCCCTTCGAAAGGTATACGTCACTATGACATTAATTATTTCCACTTGCTTCAACTTAACTGGAGTAGACTTCAAAAATAACAATACGAAAATTTAATTTTATTTACATTTTACTAATCAAAATTCAAATGAAAATCCTCTTTTAAAACAATTACTAAAAAGTAATACTTTAAAATAAATTTTTGCTGAAATTTAAATTTCTATATCATAGAAAAGAACATTAAAATGCAAAATTGATTTACAAAATAAAAAATAGATATTACAATTTACAAAACTCCAATAATATAGAAAATACCACATTTATCATAAATTTTAATAATATACATTGTTGCCCGGTGCTTTATTTAAAAATAAATTATTTTGGAATATCAGTTGGGAATTTATTTATAATAAAATTTTGATAATAATAAATAATTAACATTGAATATGGGCATTTATTAATATTGTTATCCCATATTTAATTGCCTAATAACAATTAATATAATATTTATTGAAGAACTTTCGAAACTTGTTGGGATAAAAAAATTTATATTTACACAATTTAAAAAATAACAGTAATTTCGTATAATTATCATAATAACTTAAAAATAATAATAATAATAATAATAATAATAATAATAATAATAATAATAATAATAATAATAATAATAATAATAATAATAATAATAATAATAATTATAATAATAATAATTATTATTATAATTATTATTATAATAATAATAATAATAATAATAATAATAATAATAATAAGTAATTATAATATTATTTATTTGATAAACTTTTTAATATATTCTATCGAAAAGTTTATTAATTAAATATTTAAAATTTTATCATATTAAATCATCTTTTAGTATTGAACGGAATTTCCTGATTTTACTTGTCAACTTTAAAAATATCAAAAATTTTAACATGAAAATATATTTTTGATTTTAAATATTTTGTATTTAAATTTGAAACTGATAATGGCAAAATCATAGGTGATTTTAAAAGGACAAAAGATTTTCTCTTCTTCAAAGTATAAATCATTTTACTTAAATCTATATAATTTAAGGTGTTTCTATTTTCTCAATATCATATTCTATTTAAAAATCGTTTTCATTGGAAAAAAAGAAATATACGAGTTGAAAGAAAATTTAAAACGTAAGAATCAAAATAAAGTGTACTCACTATTCTGAGATAATACGTTATATGTAAAAGATCTTGCAACTCAATTCGAATGGTTTAAAAGGGATTCACACATTAACTAAATATTTAAAAAATGAAATTTTTTTGACTTTTATATTTAGTTGAATTTTATTTTCTTTAGTTGGATCAATTGATAAAAGTTTAGCTTCAGAATTTCGTATTTTATATTGTAGATTTTTGTAAAATAAAATATTTATTTTTTACTTTACAATGAATTTTTATTCAAGAGATTATACACTTGTGGAAGTTTAATTTCTATGAATACTTGTTTAGATATTACAAGTGACAAGATCAAAGTTATATTAAAAGCCATTGGGATTGTCCTTGTTCCTATTTTACTACCAGTATTTGGTTTAAAAAACCCTGAATGATTATTAATAGATATCCAAAATAGTTATGATATACTTTCTTAGTCATATTTAATTGTAATCATTCGTAGTCATTGGAAAGTTCTTTCAACTAAGCACAAATGCATCGTTTTGACAGACAAATATTCTATATTCATGTAAATAAAACACTGTAGAAAATTAAAAATGTCATTTTCTCTCAAAAGTTATTTTCAATACGATTTACCATAGAATTTATGATACATCCGGCATATAATTCGGTATATAATCAAATTTAACCACCGTCATTCACTTTAGGAAACCATTTAAAACCGAGATGCAAAGGCTTTACGATAAAAAAATGCGTGAATGAAATATTAAAGGTATGAATGTTGATCTAAAGAATAATTGATTTAAAAAGAATTAATTTTTAATAATAATATAAAAGTGATAATTATTATAGAAAATTATAGAAAAATAATTGTTTCTGATATTTTATCCGAATCATTTCCCTTTTATTGGAATTGACAGTTTAAAATTGATATAAAACGACACTTTTTTAAAATGGTATTTAGAAAATCTTTTAAACAAGAGTCAACCCAGTTTTTCAAATATATAAATGTTTTAATCATATGTTTTAATCATATATTAATCATATCTTATCCAATTAATTTTAGTTCAATTCCCATCTAAAATAAATTTAATTGTATAGTATTACGAAATAACAATAAATATGCAATTTATTTCTAAAAATTATATTTATTAATAATATATTTTTATTTTTCAGTTTTCGTTATCTGTACAGCACCATTTAATTTCATGGCGTTAATGGATACCGCCAAAGAAAATGGATTTAATAATGGAGAATATGTATTTATTAATGTTGACCTTTTTAACAAGTAATTAATTAATTAATTAATTAATAATAATAATAATAAAAATAAAAGAAAACATAGAAATAAGATATTTTAATTTGATTCATTAAACAATAAATTGTTTGAGAAGACTTCAAATCGTTCTTGTTAATTTTTTAATTATATTTATAAAATGTTTGCTATGATCATTAATTAGGAAATTAAGAAGATTTTTTGAAATAAATAATAAAATTTCCTAATTTGGAAAGTAACAGTGGATCGGTTTTATGGCTTTTCAATTTAATTTTCAAATAGAAACCAATAAACTGTAATTGATTTTATGAAAATAAAATTGAGTTTTTAACATACTTAAATATAATAAGTTTTGTTTTAATTCAGTGCCGAAAATCTTATAAATCCATTTCAATTGACAAGTGCTTCTAAGCAAGATCCATTTTCTATTTATCGAAATGTTTTTATAGTTACCCTTAAATCAATTGTTAGTGACGATTTTTATAATTTTTCCAACGAAGCCAAAAGAATTGCTCGTCGTGATTACAACACTTCTTATGACGGTCAGCATGTAAGTTTATTTATTAAATAATTTTATTGTTTTAGAATTTAAAGTTTGAATAAATAACCCATAATTAGTACTTTTGTAATAGTTCTTAATATGTATGTGTTATTTTTTATAATTAAGTTAAAAAGCGAAAAATATAAATTCAATTGTATTCTTTTTCAATAAGTGTATATATAATAATATAATAATTCTTATTGTGTATAATTAACCAAGATTTTCTAAGTAATAAAGCAATGCAAAAATTTTTGCCTTTGGTGGGTTGCAGGTAATCCACATCTTACTTTTTCGTGCTGTTTTCAGTGCAATCCATGATACAATTATTGTCTGCCACACAATACCCGTTGAGTACTTAACGTTGGTAATGTATTGCGTAGTAAAACTCGTGAAAAGTGAGTGCACCTTTATGCACTATTATTGGAAAATGTTCGAACCGGTTTGTGGACCACCGGTAGAGTGTTTTGTATCCGACTTTGTTCTGGTTCCAATAATTATATTTTAATTCGACAGTAAATTAGAATTAACAAATTATTCAGTTATTCTATATTTGATAATCTTAACATAATTTTATTGAAATTATGATGATCTTGAAAAGTTATTGAGGTCCAAAAGAGTCCTCACTGGATGCTACTTGTAAGAAGTTTCAACACTGATAATTAAAGCATGAAGAATTATAACCATGGGCAAAGTGCATAAGATTCAAAATAGGTGACATGTGTCCATTCATAAATAAACATTTTGTTTATTGTTAACTACAACTATATTATCTAAAATCTATATATTTTTCTTAAGTGTATTTTTTACAGAATAAAAATGAGTTTGTCACGATAACCAAATGATAGTCAAATGTATTTTGAAAATTTTATTGCCTCCGATGTATTACATGAACATGCTTTCGAATTTTCAACTTTTTCATTTTTATTTTTCAGTTAGTACTTATAATAAATAAATGAAAAAAGTTTATTTATTCTAATGATGATTTCTATGAAAATTAAAACTATTTATACACTTTGATCAAGAGAATGAAGAACATTAAGATCATACTAATAAATAAATAGCTTTCACGTTTATATAATAAAGCAATATCATTTTTATGAATTCTTTAATAAATTTCATAAATTTTTTCTGAATAAATAAAAATGGAAAAATCAATTATCATTTCTCTTACGAAATTATGTTAATAAAAATTATTTTTTTGCTGTTATATGTTATTATTACAGATAAAGTTATTGGATTTTTATAGTGGAATAACAGGAAATTATATTTTTCAATATTAAAAATTCGAATATAAAAGTTTTCTAAATTGATTGTTTGATTAAAACATGCGCGTTATTGAATTTAAAATTCACCCTAGTTAAAATACATTAACTAAATAAAAATAATTATTTGTTTTTAAAAAGAAATATTTCTCCAATTTTGATTACTATGATTATCCAGTAAAAATTATATTGATAATTTTTCATGACAAAGTCCAAAATTATTAAAAAGTTTTATTAGACTTTAATAAAATTATGAGACAAAATTATATTTTGATTTGTAAATCAAATAGACAAAAGTAGAAGTTCCCAATTTCTAATATTTAATATTTCCCCTTCAAATACAAATAGCCATTATAACTATTATAAATTAAAAACAAATCAGTTATATGTGGTGCGTTCAAGAAGTATCTGGACTAGATGATAATAAAAATTAACAGGAACGGTATATTTTAATATAATAGCAGCAAGGTTAGGGTTTATTTTTCAACATAAGACCCATTGTGGCCCACACTTCTTACAGAGATCCAAGAGTTCTCAAAAGACTTTTTTGAGGAAAATTTGACTTTGATTTTTCATCAATAGTTTCACATCCTGTTGCAAATCTACAAAAAATTCCCTCAGAAATGTAGGCAGTGTGATCAAAGAGGACAAATCTATTTTTCGCAATCCTCTCGAAGAAAAATTAAAATTTGTCTTTGAAAAAATTATACATCAAGAAGAAAATATTCTTTCTCATCCAGATTTATAATTTTTTAAAATATTTATGAGAGCCGCATTTTTCGAGTTTAGAGCCGCTGGTTCCTGACCCTTTGATTAGACTGACATGTTTCATCATAATGTCTTCGTTATTTTGTAATAAAGTAATTATTCTTATTTATCAATTATTTCTAGTCAAATAAAATTCAAAGTTTATTTAACTAAAATATTTTGTAAAAGTAAAACTGGATTTGATTTTTTAAAAATACATGAAATTATAATAAATTAAATATTTGAATACATTTAAATAAAATTACGACATTTTTTCGGGAAATAATTATCAAAATTAAATGTAAATATTTGAATGGTATTTATAGAATATTGAAGAAAATATTTTGTATATAATTTTTTCTTTATTGAAACTCATAAAAAAATTTTGTATTTAACCAATATTTTATAATGTTTTGTTAATGAATTATGACAATCTAGAAATGCAAAATAATGATTGTATAACTAATAAGATAATTAAATTTAGGAAAATCAATATTTTATTGGACGTGTTTGAATTTTTTTTAATTAATAAAAAATGAAAAAACACCATTGTTTTTAATTATTTGGACTATAAGGAACTCCATAATGAATCCATGAATTCTTAAAATGACGTTTAATACATTAAGTTTATTAATTTTACAGAAACCTCCTTTATATACATTTCATGTTGAGTCAATTTGACATTAATTTTTAGTACTTTCTACGATTTTGGTAATATTTAGATTGTAGAAAACTAAAAATAATTACCAACTCACTAAAGAAAATCCAGATAAGTTGAACTAAAACTGAAGATGAAATTAATAAGAACTTTCAGTCAATGAAAATCTACCTATCCAATGTCAACAGTGTCAATTAAAAATAATTGTTCGAATTGATTATAATAATTTAGATTCAAAAAATTTCATATATAGTTTAGATTTTGATAATTTATATATCAAAAGAGACCAATGTCTTTTTAAAATAAAACACATACCTTTATTATTTTCAAAATTTGAATTAAATAATTATCTTTTCTACAATTAATTATACAGTAACTTTTATTAATCAAATTTTTAATATTATTATATATGTTGGGGTTGTCGATGAAAGACAAAGTTACCAATTATCGATCAGACTCCAAAGCGCGCCTTGGTTAGCAATAATGAGTTCCATACAATATAAACTTTTATTCATTAACACATTTGATCACCAATTAACAGTGATACTAATAATAATGTATTACAACAATCACTTCTGTGCCTATTGCAATCCTTCTGGAGGAATAGCACGTTTACAATACAACTTGAAATTCACAACAACTTCACTACTGTTTCTGGTTTCGATGATCGGTAGATTCAATCTAGTTTCTTTCTTGATTTAACTTGAATTTACTTGATAACATTAATTTTTTTAATCGATTTTTGTATAACTTCGTAATTCACATTCAGTTTTGTTTTAATTCTGGTTTCTTCTTTTCTTTACAACCTTTGCCATTTTATTCAGGCTATTTCCTTTTATAGTCTACAATCTAATGGCACTAACCGATATTAAATTGAGTTTATATTCCTTCTTCCAGTACATTCCCTTTGGTAATTTCTAGTTTTCTATTATCTCTGACATGATTTTTGTTATTATCTTCTTATTTTCAATTTCTTTTTTCTTACTTTTTGTTTTTCAGAATTCTGAAACAACCCATCCTACATTTCATACATTTTCCTCTGATCATTTTATTCATTCAATAATTATTGGATTTTATTATTTAGGTGTCCTCAACATATTCTAAAAACAAGATGGTTCATGTTCATCAATAATGTATTATTTTTAATTTGTCAACTTTCTTAGGTTTTCTATAAGTAAATATTTTATTAGAATGTATTTTACATAGATACTATGTCATTCAATTTTGGTGCAAGTTATAAAGTTGAATTTAAATTGAATATTTTTATTTTAAATACAATTTTATGATTAAAAAAATCTAGACAAACTTTAATCAATTTAATTTCCCATAAAATTTATATCATTAATATAATTTAAACAAATTATTCGAAAATTTCATTTGACAATGAACTAAGTTGCTAATTGTTAGCATGATTATTATATTTCCTTTTCATTATGTTTATCTGAATTTTTAAAATATTAATTGCTTTTGATTAGAAATAGTCAGTATTTTGTGTTTATATATATACAAATTAATGTATTATGTTTGTTTAAAATAGAGCAATTTAGATTGATTTTGTTTGAATATCAATTCTACTTGACGATGACAGTCTGTCGAAATATATTGTAGTTAAATAAATTATATTTGTGTGTATTATATTTGTTTTATATTATATGTATTATGCTTGTGCTTATGTTCGTGAATGCTGTAAGAAATATGTTAGTACCCAGTCGAGTCTCCAGTAAATATACTGTCTCGGGACAGCTGGGGTGAATGTGTGTAGGATTATATAAAAATACAATAATAAATTAACAATAACTGTTACCAAACAATAACAAATTTTATTAATAAAATAATACGCACTTATGTGGGGCTTAATACGAAAGGATTTTCGTAAATCGACAGAGGACTTTGATTAGGAATGTTATTTATAATAGGTAAGCTAGTGATACTAGTAAGACAATCGCCAGGGAAAATTTGCTATAGGATTCTATAAAGGATCCTGAGATTAGAAAGTTCTACGACTAATCTTCTAAGAGAATTGATTTGGGCAATTGTATTTCTTTATGTTTCTTTTTCTATAGCTTTTTTTTTTCGAGTTGTATTCCTTTTTGATTGTTTTGAAATTGGAAGTGTTAATCTATTTGCTTCCTCGGATTGTATATCTTTTTATTCTTTTGAAATTATAAACTTTGGTCTAATTGTCTTTTCGGATTGTATTCCTTTTCGTTAGCTTGAAATTTTAACTTTGTATTCTTTTGTTATTGATTTTTTTTTCGAATTGTCAATTTTTGTAAAGCGATAATTTACCATAGTAAATTATCGCTATATAGTATTTTTATTCATTTACCATTACGGCCTGCCCTCAATAAAATAACAAGGTGTCGTGAAACCTTGTTTAAAAATAAATAAAATGTATGATTGTACATTACTATATATATATACATATATATATATATATATATATATATATCAGGAGTGCCCACTAATTTTTCTAGGAGAGCTACATTCACATCCAAAATGTGTATGCGATATACTTTTTTAATACTTACATAATATTTAAACTAAATAAACAAAATTAAATTAAACTAAATTAAACTAAATAACATTTTGGAAATGGTGAAATCAAAATTAAAAAATGTTATTTAGTATTACCATAGAAATGGAACACAGAACATGAAAATTAGCAAAAAATTTAAGCATAAAACAGAAATTTTATATAAAATCTAAATTTATATAAAAAATATTTTTTTTATGAAGATCTACTAAAAAATCCTTCACGATCTACCGGTAGATCGCGATCGACCTTATGGGCACCCCTGATATATATATATATATATATATATATATATGTGTGTGTGTGTGTTACCGTTAAAGTATCTAATGCAGCTATTTCATAGAATACCTAATAATTCCATGAAATAACTGATCTTTTCCGTTAAAGTGTGTAATATGTTAATAATTTGACACTTTAATTAGTTATTCTATGAAATAAATTTCTATAAATAAACTAATGATAGACAATTAAAATGAAAAAGATGCAATTTATTTAATTTTTGCAGCGTATAAATGGTGTTTATGAAGTAACCAATAATCACATGGCACTTTCTTATCTGATGTTTTAGATTTCTTTACATCAGCTATCAAACTTAATAATTTTTCACGGGTGAGCAAAGAACTGTTCTCTTTCACATCACGCTTATTTAGTAAAGATTCAAACTTTTCTTTCTTTGCAGGTTTTTTTTTCGTTATCACTTAAAGAATTCATGGTTCAAAGCAATTTAAGGTCTTAAAAATAATTGCACATTAACGTAAGCAAACTAAATTAACGTAATAACAAATGACTGAATTATAAAACTAAAAAATAAATGTATCTCAATACCTGATACGTGAGAACAGTGCAATCAATTAACCGGAATGAACTGGCGTCAACACGCTAAACAAATTTTTTCTCCATATGGCCTGGAATAATTCATAAATGCAGTAGGGTTGGAAGTTAAATGTATTTGTCATTGACATTTTGAAAAGCGAGATATATGATATAGATTATTTTACACTTTAACGGGCTGCAGATCGTTATTCTATGAAATAACTAGTTAAACCATGAAATACAAGAGAGTTTTACACTTTAACGGACACGATCAGTTATTTCATGGAATAACTAGGTATTCTATGAAATAACGGATTTAATTCTTCAACGGTAACATATACGCTAAAATAACTGACTTTTATTATTTAGAATAAAATAAATAGGTTGGTCGCTTATAATGGAATTTATTATGATAAATTTTAAATATTTTAATTATTATCACTTTTCAAATGTCATATAAATAATTTAATTGTATTAAATGAGTAAAATAAGGATATAAAAATTCATGAAATCACATATTTCTTCACGCATTTCTCAGAATGTAATTTTTATATGAATCTCAATTAGTGATCAGTCATGCACATTTAATCTAACGACTTTCTTCCCAAATTATACATGTTTATAACCGGTTAAAAATCAAATGTTCCTAATTTGAGCTTGAATTGCATGTTATTCTACTAGTTTTGCTTGTATGTCACCAAAATCTTTTAATTAAAGGAATTTTTTTTTATCATAGAAGATTTTATTTAGATATTTCAATAATTGTTTTAAATTAATAATAAAATAATTACTGTTCTATACAATGTTGTGATAGTTTAGAAAAATACTACTTTAATGTACATACTGATAAATTAAATTGTTTTAATGATTTTTTTGGAATAAATATAATGTGTCAGAAATATTAATTGGATATACATCTGTTAACGGTTTTATTTGCAAATAAAACCGCTAATAGATAAGACGCAATAAGACTCAACAACATACAAAATTAATAAGTAATAGGTACACTTATATAGTAAGAATAACGATAAACAAAAAAAATTTAAACAATTCAGTATAGACAGCAAATATCAATAATATACCAAAAATAGTATAAAAAAGCAATTCATTGATAAACCAAATAAATAAAAAAAGGTTTGATCTATCAGAACTACCTTAACCGTTATTTTTAGATACATCAAAAAGTGATCGATATACTGGCAGGGAGAAGTCGTTTTTTTCGTTTTTATCGAATAATTTGATGGAAATATCATCCAAATAATTGCTTTTCTAACTTAAAAACGCTGCATATAACATTTTTTGTGCAATACTGATCTAATGTTTTAATAATATTCTAATACTATAAACCAATGTTTCCCAAACTATCTTTTTGTCCCCCAAAAATTTACAAAAATATTTTTGTGACCCCAACTATTAAATTAATTTAAAATTTTTTTCAAATATTGTGAACATACGATGAAGATGAAACAAAACAAATTGCAGCAGTATAAATTTATATCTCTATATGAAACGATAATATATTGTCACAATTGAATTTTTCTTATAATTATGCATCTGTATAATAAAAATTAAATTTATATGTAAACATGCATTTTTGGTTTATTTTACAATCTCCTACTAAATACAGTGATAGTTATCGGTGATTGAAGTTTTAAAAATGTATTAATAATTAATTATTTTTTGTCTTAGGCATTGCTGTATTACTTATGCAGTATTGACTTTACTGTTTTGTATTATTTGTTTATTATATCTAACTAAGAATATATTGAGCTCAGACGAGTCTCCTTTAAAAACTGTGTTGAGACCACTAGAGTGAATAGGCGATATATGAAGGTAAAATTTTAATACAACAAAATAATAATAATAAGCAATGCTAATATTTATTCACCTTATAAAAAGGAATCAAAAATAATTGTTTTTCTGATTTTCGTATAACATTTAATAACACTTTCTTTGTATTTATTCAGCTTACATTCAATTTTCCTATTCCAAATTTTAATAATCCATATTCGATATTTTTAAATCTCTATTGTAAGTTGTTAACCTACATACTAAAAATGCAAAAGGTGGGGAAGGAGACAAAAATATACAACAATATGACAGGCATTATTATGTTAAACTCAATTAAATATACGTAACAAATATCAAGTTTATTATTAAATATTTTTTTGTATGCATATTATTTTGGATGTTGAAATTTCCGAATAGTTAAATAATGAAAGTAAAAATTCGAATAACCCTAATTTAATTTCCTTCATAGAAGCAGACAATTCAGTACAAGTGACTTTTTCATTGAATGTATATCTTCAAATTAAAGTCTATTGAATCAAAGTCATTTTTAATTATTTATAAAACGTGAAAATTTATTGATTGTTTGTTTTTAAAATTTATTACTTTTGATTAATTCTATTTTATTACTGTATATTTATTAATAATTTTACAAAATCATATTTAAATTAGACTAAGAAAAAGTGAATTTTTTTATTTTCTCTTTTGAAATATATTGATTTATTTTTTATCGTTTTTGATTATTATTTATTTATTCAATTATTTATTTACTCATTTCGCACTCTTTGTTTTGGTTCATGGCTAAAGATTATTTACAAGGGTTGGGGTTCTTATGGTGGAATTGGAGAAATTAAGGATGAACATTTAATCACTGTAAAAAGTTGAACATATCTCTTTTAGCTCTTGATGCATATTGTTGGGGTTCGTCTAGAGCGCACGAAAATAAATTTGGATGCACAGGGAATCGATAAAATGCCAAAACGTTTAGAAATTAAGATTTAATTAATTAAAAATATAAAAAAGTAAAAATTGATGTATTTCGTGGGAAACAAGTATGTACCGATGGCAAATAATGAAACGATTATACAAATACAATGATATAAAATCAATGGGGTGTCCTCAGAAAAAGATATTTAAAAGATGCAAGTTAAATAAAAATAAATAAATAATTTAGTAGTTATATGGGATACTCAATCCATGTGGAGTACTCAAACGATAAATTAGAAAATAATGAGATTAGTCTTTTCGCAAAAATCAATAAAGAGATTAGTTCTCGATATTAAATTAGCTGAACGGTATCTTTGAACAGAAAAGTGAGAGGTCACCTATCTAATTGTCTTGTTGTCCACAGAATAGAATTCATATAATTATTTTGTGATAAGTAATTATTTGTTTTCAAAAAAACAGAGACAACAGCGGTCAATGTCCAGTTGGTCGAAGAACGAAATCAAAAAAAGACGACTCTGAATCAAAGAATCAGTGAAAATTATATAGATAAATAAAGGTAATTTCTCATTGGGATTCTTACCCTGAAATCATCTTTAAAAAGTATGGATTGTAAGTGTGGTTAACGATATTGTAAAAATTTGATTGGTCAATTGAGACAAAGAGTACGAGGTATCAGAATCAGTACTTACTTTAATAAATAATAACCAAACAATGTTATTTTATGTTATATGAACGTGTAAAATTGAAATTCAATCATCTTTTTTCAAAATGAGGAAGAGCGAAATCAAAAAGTTCAGAAAAGATCATAAAAATTTTTAAATTGAATTTAAATATAGAAAATTTCTTTATGAAAAAATATATAGTAGATAAAAATTTGTAGATACATAGCAAATATATTGTAAATAAAAATTGTTTTTTGTATTTAAAGTCTAGGGATTTAGTGAAAAATTTTCAATACCTAAATCCAAATTGTATTTGCTTGGGACGACTAAAACTGATTTTTCTTCCACCTCATTTAAAATGCTTCTTTTATATTACATGGAATAACATTTTTGATTTTTCATATTTTTAAAACTGAAAATAGTTTGTATTGATAATTCATCAATATAACAAAACATTTGAGTGTTTATAATATAATTAGGGCTTATAACATAAATAAGAATTCTTTTATTTTAAAAATTTTTTTTGTAGTTGTGTAAATTTACTTTGATATGCATACCAAATCTTATTAATTTAAAATTTTATTCCTTCATTTTATAAATATTATGAACTCATGATCATTCTTGATTTTTGATCTTTTAGCATCTCATTTGTTACAGCACATTTTTCTTAAAATTATTTTTTCAAAATTCCTAGTAATTAATTTGCTTGGTCTTTATGTCACGATGCCTGTAACATAATCATCAAATACATTTATTTAGTTTATAAGATTTTATATTATTCAATTCAGACTTTAATTACAAGGTTATTTTATCAAACTTTTTTTGCTGCAAATAATTTCAAATAATTTTATAGCATTCAATCGAGAATCTAGTTAACTTATTATTATCAGTTGAAAGGGTAAAATATTTTTTTCGTAAATAATACAAGTGTTTCTTAACGGTAGTGCTTGGAAGATTTCCTCGCATTTTAAGTAAAAAATAATCACAAATAAATTTTTTCGATAAACGAAAAAACGATTATTAACAATGGGTTAAATGTTTTAAACTGTTAGTCAAAACCTATTTGAGATATGCTATTCTTTGTTCTAATACATGTAAAATAATACATTACAACGCATACATATATTTTTCAAAAAGTAAATAATTTCTAATATCTAATATCTGACATTAGATTATCTACATGTAAATTTGCAAATGTTTTCTAAAATTTTGAATAAAACATTCACATTAGTAATGATAATTCTTAATAAATCAGTTGTGTTTCAAAATAATTTGACTTCTGGATGTTTCTCATTTTGTGAAAATATTATCAATTAAAACACCTAATAAAATAAATCTAGCTAAATTATTTGCGAACTACATTTTATTTCAATACATTTTATTTTTATTCCTAAATTATAAACATTTTTTAAAAGTTTTAAATTGCGTATATAAATAGTTATTGGAAACTTTATTTTTATAAATTTTTTATGATATTATTTATTAAAAGAAGTTTCTATGAGCTGATTATAGAAGTATTAAAAACTTAAAATTTTTAAAAATTGTTTTTTTCAGTGAATTTTAACCAATGAGAAGTAAGAGAAATTAAAAAAAGAGAAGATCAAAATGAATTTGAAAATTCAAACCACTAAATTCCAGGAAATTGAAAAAAACTATTTTTATAGCTGAAAATTCTTTCATTTTATTAAATATATACTTCGCAGAAAAAGGCTTAAATCACTTTATAGTATAAAGTGATGATTTAAGCCTTTATACTAATACTATTATTAATAATAATAATAATAATAATAATAATAATAATAATAATAAATAGTAAAAAATGATGGACTCTACGTAGCAGTATAAATTGAATGTTAAACAAGTTAATGACATGGTGAGCTTTTGGTGCAAAATATTTATTAATTGAAAATTTTATATTATAAAATAATCATCTTCAATATCTCAGAATTTAACTAAACTGTTTAATTGCTGCGTGATTTTCTTTGTTAAATTCATTTTCTACCTTTTCATTGATTTAAATTTGAATTATTTAAAAAAGTCAAAATGAAATTTAATTTAAAATTATTGAAATTTTTCCAAAAGTTACTTAAAAAATAACAAATCTTTAAAACTCTTAAATTAGTTTTAATTATAATTTATTATTTACATTTTAAAAAATTATTTTAAAGCATTATTTTAAAATTATTTTAGGCGCCCTCAACATATTTAATTTTCTTTTATTCGATTAAAAAATTAGTTTTTTCCGTTTTAACTGTGGAAACAAAATAAAAATTATTAGTTGAAATTATAAATAGAATTCACAATGAAAAGGTTGGTGATGATGGAGACATAAAAATATTTTTCAAACTTATTTTTGTTGAACAGAATGTAATTTATTTATTTTCATTTATTGACTTTATGCTGTAGGCAGATGACATATCTTAATAAATATAAGAAATTATGGTTATATTTATTATATATTACTTTATAAAATGAACATTTTTCATTGTATCAAAATTAATAGTCAAAATTTTTAATTTAAAATTTTAAAATTTATTTTGTATTAATTTAGTTACAATGGCAATGATAATGAGATATGATGATATATAACTAATAATATTATTATTATAAATAAAGAGTAATATTAAAAAATAATTATGATTGTCTTTGAACAAATGAAAAATGCAACAAATCATTTGAAAAATAGTTTTTTTTTCTAAGACACGTTAAAATATTTTTTAGTTTTTATAAAACAAATATCATTGATGGATAAAATAGTGACGTTTTTACAAATGTTGACAAAGCAAATATTCTCATTCTAATTATTTGTTAAGAAAATTTTAATATATTTTAATGAATGGATTTTTAGGTTAACAGTTTTGTGGCGGCATTCTATGATTCAATAATTCTTTATGCACGGGCTGTTCAAAAGGTTTTTATTAAAGGAGAAGACATTTACAATGCTAATACTGTGACAGAAGCTATGAAAAATATGTCATTTGTGGGTAACTATATTTTAATGTTTTTTTTAGTTTTAAACAAAACTGCAGAAATAATAATAAAAAATTAAATACAAGTTTTTTTTATTTTATAGATTTTCATCAAATTTTATTACAAATAAAAATATAATTAATATGTTAATTATTGTCTTAAATTGTGACAAGAATAGAAAATAACAAGCTGAAAAACTTTGAATAAAATGAGCCGTTTATTTTGAATGTGACCTAAGTCCAGTTATGTTAAAAAAATTTCAAAATAAAAATTTTTTTCCTGATAATAACCAACTAATTTTTGTTTTACAGAATCTTAGTGATTTTAAATATATTTTTATAATCTACTTCAAAATGAAAAGGTAACGTAAAAATATAATCATTTATTTAGTTAGTTTGATTTTTTTTAATAAATTGACTTAGACCACTTTCAAAATAAACGGTTCAAATAGGCTATCCTCGTTTTTCAAAGGAAGCGAATGAAAGATCTAAATATATCATTATGTTCTGTTTTCATTATATTTCACTTCTTGTTCTTGTTCTAAAATTTTTTAACTTTAGATTTTTAATATATTTTCTCTAAAAATATTCTTATTTAAAAGAGAATTTAAAATCATGATCGATTCTAATTTGCTATAACTTTAAAAATTCATATATAATTATTTTTAAAAAATTCGAAAATCATCCATTCAGAAACATAAATGAAATACAAAATATATGATCATTGATGGTTATGCAGGGTCACAAATGAAACGGAGTTGTTGAATCAAAAATTTGATTTTTACAAAATTAATTAGAATAATTAATTGTTCTTAATTTTTATTAATATTCTATTATAAAACACTGAGTTTCACACTTTTTTTAGTAATTCTATCTGTTTCGACCAATTTTGGGCTCGCCCTGTTTGCGCGTTGCTGTTAAAATAGTTATTCTTGTATGTGTGGCAAACAGACGCGGACAAAGGTTTTTGTTATTCTCGAGAAAGAGTGGAATTTGTCGAATTTTGGAATTTTTTGGTTTATCGAAATTGATTGGAATTTTGGAATTTATTGGATTGTTTTTGTTTTGATATTTGGAAAATGTGTCAACATGTGTTTATTTTAAATTTGATAATGAAGATGAAAGATTCGAATTTTCTTTCTATGAAGTTATTAAATTAGTTGTTCAATGTCGGAATGATGCAAAAGTTATGGAATTGCGCTTAATGAATATTTTTTCGATGATTGGATATGCTATGCAGTTAGAGACTGATGATGAGGAGAATATTCGATGGAGTCATGTTGTGAAATTATATTTGAATATGGCTCATTGTAATTTGAAATTAAATCGGGGACCATCTGCCATCAAATGCTGCAGCCGGTGAATGAAAAAACCCTTGTTCACTATCAATTTTATTGATAACTTTTCATTAATATAAATTAATTCAAATTTACTTGGTCAAGAATAACAACTTAGAAGAAATGAGATTGTAAGGAAGAAAGCTATCGCTTAATTTCGGATTCATTTTAATTAAAGTCTCAAACCATTGCTTATATTATTCGAACGTTCAAAGCCTCCGAAAGATATAAGGATTGGCCACCGCTGGATTAAGTACCCTCCCGGGGGGGGGTAATGAAATTTTTACATTTTCATAATTTTCAATGTTTTATTATTTTTCGCGATTTTTAAGCTATTTTCACGTAATTTTTTGTAAGATTTATATAGGTCAAATCAAATTCAGTAACTTTTCATCATTTTTATTTTTTTTTCAAGTAATTTTTCAGAGTTTTGTAAAATATATTAAATCGACTTTAAAAACAGGCCACCATTGGATCATGTTGGTAAAATCAAAAATTAAATACCGTATATACTCGCGTATAAGCCGAGAAATTTTGGGCAATTTTTTAAGCTAATTTGAAAAGAAAACGGTGCTCTTACAAGATTTTGTGATTATTTAAATAATTCGTCAGATTTTAGCTATTTTTTTTACCTCGGCTTATATACGGGTACTTGATTTTGGACAAAAAATTGACTATAAAAACTCACTTCGGCTTATATACGGATCGGCTTATACACGAGTATATACGGTAGGTCAAATACACATTCTATATAGTTTTAATAAATACATTGGTCAAACACACACACACACACTATATATATATAGTTTAATAAAATCGACTTTAAAAACAGGCCACCGCTTGATCAAATAAATATTATAGTTTTAATATATACACATACTTTGGGGGTAGCAAAACTGACTGTATACGTACATGTGTGTAATGGGCAATAAATAAGAGATAGTTCAACAACTTTTAAGAATCTAAAATTTTTATAAAAATTATGTAGGTCAAATCCACTTTAAAAGTAGGGGTCATCTATAAAAACCTTCAAAATTTCACTTGCTTGATTACCTTGGATCACAACAATAAACATTAGGATACCCTGAATAAAACCTTTCGAAATGAACCATGAATCACCAAAATATCTTGTCAGGAAATCTCAGTAACCAACTTTGAATTAGCTGGCCCCTACTTTTAAAGTCTATTTGACCTGCATAATTTTTTTAAAAATTTTATGAGCTATCTTATTTATTTTAAACTATTATTTCACAGAATTTTTTTCAAAAGAGAAACAAAAGAAATTAATAAGAAAATCAGTTTAATTAGAAATCCGGAAATCCAACTATAGATTAAATTCAATTATCTAATAATTCCATTTCAATTTTTTAATTCATTCTTTAAACTAGGAGTCAGTGGAAATGTCACAATCAATAGTAATGGTGATAGGAATTCAGAATATAGCCTTTTAGACATGGACCGCGAAACTGGGAACTTTTCGGTGAGTCTCGTCTATTTTTAATTAAATCATAATTTTTTGAGAGCTTGCGTTTATCTAGTTTCAATGCAGGTGATATTAAAATAATCAAATAATTTTATCATTCTGTTAACAATGTTGACAACTTTATCTCCGATAGCAATATATTGAAATGTATTTGCATATGAAATCTATCGATATCCTTTTTTACGTCAACTTAACATTCTTAAAAGATAACTTTAACCAATTTTTGTTTCAATAATGAAATATTGAAATTATTTTTAAAAAAAATTTCCTTCCTAAAACTTACACATTTAATCCTGAAATTAATTTATTTCAAAAAATATAAAGTTTAAAAAATCGAATGTACAATTATTTTTAATATTTTTTGTTTATATATAATCAAAAAATATTAAAAATAATTGTACATTCGATTTTTTAAACTTTATATTTTTTGAAATAAATTAATTTCAGGATTAAATGTGTAAGTTTTAGGAAGGAAATTTTTTAAGAGTTTAAGAGATCAGTTTTAAAAGAATTGACATCTGCAAGAGAATTGATGTGGTAATTGACACGTTTTGATTTATTAGTTTTTAATTGTATTTTATATTTTTTCAATATTTATCTATGTTGATAAGTTCCGAGTTAACTAGATTTGACATATGATTTGTAACAGTGAAAGAATTACTCTTAAGAAAAAAAGACATTTAAATTACAACAGTCGTGCTATTTACACGAAACCTCCAGAATTCAAATATGTTAAATATCATTGTGTCTTATCCTTGCTTTAAAACGTTTAGTTTACCGTTTACAAATCATGCATTTTATATAATTTTACTTTATAAAACTAATTATAAGAATATAGTTATAAATAATCATGAAACTGTGCTCAAGACATTGTGCAAGTGTGATCAATATAATGTGATCAATCTTTCAGATACTTTATTAAGTAAACGTGTCATATAAATGAAGTAATCTATGGAACTCATCTTGAAAAATCTTTTTTGTGACAAGTTTTGGAAATGGAAAAGCATTATTATTATTATTATTATTATTATTATTATTATTATTATTATTATTATTATTATTATTATTATTATTATTATTATTATTATTAATATTATTATTATTATTATTATTATTATTATTATTATTATTATTATTATTATTATTATTATTATTATTATTATTATTATTATTATTATTATTATTATTATTATTATTATTACTAATATTAATATTAATTTCTTTTGACCGTCGATCAATCAATCAAATTATAAAGAATAATCACAAATTTTTAGCATAGCATCATCAAGTGTTCTTCATATTATTTTTATGAAATTTTATTCTTAAATTTATTTTTTCCGAATATTTAATTTTGTGTATTTTGGTTTCCAGTGATTTTTTTTTGGTTTTTTGGTTTATTATTTTAAAAATAACGGATAAAATATTTTAATTAATTCAATTTTATACTTTTCTTTTAATATTTATTAGTTCAAATTGTTCATTTTCAATTCATTATTTTTATCCTTTGTGATCATTTTATTTTATTAAGGAAGTTGCTTCATACAGTGGAATTACTAAGATTTTTACTAAAGTGAAAGAAATAGATTGGGGTATAAAGGATGAAATACCCTTAGATATCCCGAAATGTGGAAGTGATAATGAGAAATGCAAATCTAAATGTGAGACTAAAATTTTTATTTAATAATACAGAAAAAAATAATTTATTTTTGTTTGAATATTTTAATATATCTGTTGTATTGCATTGTACAAATTATTTTTGATTTGTACCAGAAAAATTTGGAAGTGTATTGGCATATCTTGCCAGTTGTAACTAAAGGTAAAACCAATGCTGATTTTGATTTTTTCGTTACTCAATTTGTTAAGTAAAATTAGCTCAACAACTATTAGCGAACATTGTCTGGGTTAAGAACGTCACAAAACTGATTAAAATTTCAAAACTATTATGGTCATATATAAATAAGTTCTATATCTATAAAAGGACTGAATAAATGAAGCTTTTAACAGAGTATTGTTGTCTAAGAATGATTTATTTATTATTTTAACGTTCCATCGGTTGAAATAATTAATAATCTACCAAGTACGGAGAATATACAACTTCTTTATATCTGTTGGTTTAATAAAATGCTTTCTCATTGGTCATTATTTTACTATAAAATTTAAATATTTTAGAATGTTTTTATCTAAATTTTACAAAGTTAATAATTTAACCATCATTATTGTGAAGAAATAAAAATCTGAATTAGCGTTTTAAATATATTATTGACCCCGTCATATTCAAGTAAGAAAACTTATAAAATAAAACTTTTATATAATAAACAATGACTAATAAAACAAATTTGTAAACTAATAATAACATCAATAAATGAAAAACTTGCAAAATTAAAACAACAAATTAATATAAACTTTTAAAATACATTAAAAAGAACATTTTGAAGATTTATTTCTAACACGTTCGCTACCATTATGCAAAAGGACACCGTCTCCCTTAGACCAATGATATATTTTTGAACAGAATTACACAAAACTAATTCTATTATGAGAATTTAGGTGTATTTTAAACAAAAATATGCGTTTGATATTTTTTTACTATGGCTCTTATGTGGTACATAGGTCTAATAGATGCTTTAGTACACTGAATGTACCGACTGTTTCATATGAGTCTCAATATTCATTGGTAATTCTCTAGGAAAAAGCATTTTGAGTGAGATAAAATTATTTTATTATAAATTTCAAAATATATACATCAAATAAAGTTATACATTATGATACACAGGAAAACACTTTATGCAGGGTCCTACTGGATTATTCTTTTCATCTGTACAATGTCACATATGTACCATATTTGCGTTCTTTTTTATTATGACTGCATACCTTGCATCTAACTCTTTTCTAATTTCTTCAAAAAATGAGATAATTTTGGAGTTTTTTTTGTTTCTACATTTTGTTGATTTGCTATTAGTGCAGTAATAATGTCATTTCCAAATTTTAGGTAACTGATATTTTTTTCGTGACTTTTTTATATAACCAACAAGTATTCCAATTACAAATATCTAACAAATGAAAGAAAAGTTTCAGATACCATCTAATGGCTTTTCTAAGAGTGGAATAATATGAACCCATCTGATCCGCCCTTTTTATACCCGATATGAATTGGTTGTAGTCAACGACAATATTTGGTTTCATCTTCTCATTACCATTTCTATTTGCCACAGTAGTAAGTTCATATTTATGGCAGGTAGAAATGATCAATATATCTCTTTTATCTCTCCATTTTCCGTCAATATTCTCTCGTATTTTCCATATATATTCTCCTTTTTTAATTTTTTCCAATTACTTCTGTTGGATTGCCTTTTTTGTTGAAGTGTTTTGTTAACTAAGGAAACACATCAATGGGTGAGTTATTTTCATCAAAATTGATCTTTTCCCTTTTGAGGCCATAAAATCATATACAACAAGATCTTCTTTACCATCTCCCCATTCGGTAGGTAATATGACTAATATTACTAATATCTCAAATATTACTAATTACACTGATTTTACAATGTTTATGAACTCGAATACAGAAATGGCAGGTGAAACAGACAAAATACAATGAAGTCGTACCAGAATTTGGTACAATATTTTTCTTATTAAATATATTGATAGTCATAATTTTTACTCGACCACATGTATCTGTTCTTAATAATTTGCAAGAATATATTTTTAAGCTAAATTTTTTTTGTTACTGGTATTTTGGCTTTTAATTTGTCTTTATAGGTTTTCAAATTTTCTTTCCTGGTGCTTGTTTAAATATGTTTTTAAACCATCGACATATTTAGCTAAATAATTGATACAGTTGAACTGGGGTCTTTCATCAATTTAATTCGACTTTTTTCTTATATGTTGAAATCGCGACTCTTTAATAGCGACTGGAGTAAAAATATTCCTTTACAACTCTTGTAGGGTTGGGAATAATAAATGATTCTTTATCAATGACATTAGATGGTACCAACAGTTTAATATGTACAAATACATAAATTGAATTAAATAATTAATGATTTTCGTTGGAATAACTGTGCTGGAAATGCTTAATAAATAATACCATGAATCATTTATGATTATGTTGTCTTTCAATTTCATTCATATTTCTGATCAAAAAATAATAAAATCATAAAAGTTCAAAATTATGATTACTAGTATAAATGGATAATAGGAACATGGATTCCTTTAATTCATTAACCTTTTGAGTCTTGGACTATTTTTTCTCAAATTGAGTTATTTTACTAACGAAATATTATTTTATTCATAAAAAAATATGATAAAAGTATAAAAAATTACGTTTGGGTTAAATTGTTTCACCGTATAATAACGTTGAGATAATATATTTTGACTGTAAAGTAAATCTGAAATGTTGATGTTTTTAATCTGCTCTTAATATTTATTGTCCCAGGAGAACTCAATGCATTAAAATGTGTATTTCTTTTATGTCAAAATATCAATAAAAGTATCAGCAGTTCCAAATTTCCTGTGTATTAAAATCTTGGTTTCCGGCAATCTAATTTTTATTTTTACCTAACATTCCTAACCTAGTGATTTTTTGTTATTAAACAAAATTTTCCCATTAATACTATCTCAGTTTGATCATCAAACTATAATTAGCTATAATCATTCATTTCACTACTTTTGTTTTAATTCTTATTCTACTTTATTTGGAAGTAATTTATAATTTGTTTCACTTGATAATATTAAATATTGTAATTTCTTAAAGTATTTTAAAATATTTTAATTTTATAATGATGTTAAATTTATTAATTTTAGTAATCTTATTGATTTGGTTAGAGCATAAACAGGTATTTTAAATTTGAGTTAAGGAAGGGGTCAATTGAGTTTTTTTTATTTTCAGTATGATTTTGTAAAGATACCAAGTGCATTTCCATTTTAGTCAAAACTATTACCAAGTGTTAACAATGTTTTCTGTATTACTTTATTTTCTTAATAATTTCTTTTCGACAGAAAATCAGTCTGGTAAAAATATAATTTGTTTTATATCCAGTTATCGACTGTCCGTATCTCATTCACCTTTATTAGGAGTAAGGAAACATATATAGGTCTAACTAAAATGTCCCAAAGGTGTCCCAAAGGTATCCTTTTCTCGATTTTTTTAATTACTTTAATAATTTATATCGCGTTATATAAAATGGTGATATGTTATTTATTTTGATTATTTATTGTAACTATATATATCTGTTCACTATAATAGTTAGTTATATTTATAATAAAAATAAAATAAAAACTCGATAAAATTACTAAAGTTAATTTTACAATAACAAAATACGAATGGTATTCCAATTTCAAAAATTGAAATATTTTATTTCTATTTATTTAATAAAGGGTTTGTGCTGTTTATTTTTTTATCATTGGATATATATATATATATATATATATATATATATATATATATATATATATATATATATATATATATATATATATATATATATATATATATATATATATATATATATATATATATATATATATATATATATATATATATATATATATATATATATATATACTTGAGACTCATTATTGCGAAAGATAGACCGAATGAGTTATGAATAATACTCTTAAAATTATATTTACTTATTTTTTCTATCCGAAAACCAAACCAAAATATAGCTAGTCTTAACCCTACATGGATTTTTTTCAGCCAACAAAGTTAGGAAAAGGTAATTTTGTAATGAAAAACTTGAATTTGACGTTAAAAATTAATTTTACTAATGCACTCGCCAATTAAAACCTATGCCACATTTCACTGGACATCATTTTTTATCTCCAATGGCTATACCTGTATAAAAATATTTTTAAGATCTTTACAAAACTTCTAACATTATAAAACTTAAAAACTATTAAGAAATTACAACTTGGTCATTTTAATTTATTTATTTGATAATTTCATATTTTTAGTTTTTTATTAATTTATTTAATATATTTAGACGATATTCCTTATTACTTTATTGTTGGTGGGATTTTGATTGCTATTATTGTGGTCATTATCATTAGTGTCATTATATTCAGGTGAGAAAAATAATTTACATTTGTTTAACATTAAATTCACTATTTAAATGAATAAATAAATTATATTTAGAAAAAAATATTTAAATTATATTTGCAACTAATTTTTATTTCATTACTCCATCGGTGTCCTTGAATTTGTCTGGTAAATTCTATTCAATGACCATTAATATATACAAATTTTACGTCCACGCATTTTATTGACAGTGTTGTGTTTTATTTATTTATTCATTATGTCTTTTTCAATTAGGAATTTTTTTCTATTTTTTAAAAGAAAAATACTTCAGCTTAGGTTTGTCGATTAATTCAAAAAAAACAAATTATCTTCATAATTTATGAATTTTCATTTCAGTGAAGATTGATAAATGAAAAATGTAATTCACAAATATTTCAAAATTATTTAGAATTGGAATTTTTAGATTATTATTTATTTTATATAATTAATTATTATTTATAAATTGATTGAGAAAATGAAGGATTATTAGTGATTTTATGTTAATATTTAAATAATTAATTTATAAATAAAATATATATTGTATTATAAGTAAAAGTATAATAAATATAAATACTGGCACGCATAATTAGCATTTTTATTTAATTAATTAATTCGCCATTTAAATCGAGTGTTTTAATAATACCAGATTTAGGCAATAATTTGTATTTGTATTAAAAATAAATATTTGTAGATTACTAACTGGTTATTATTAACAGTAAGTAACTAGGCAGTAATTATGATTCTAATGAACACGTTGAAAGCAATCTAGCTGTGTCGGGTTCAGAGGTTGCGTGGGTTAAATATTACTCTGGAGACATTACGCACCCATTCACTATGAATTGTAAGTGCAGGTACGTTTTACGCGATCTTGAAACTCATTTATGGTATACTTTTTTTAAGTGAAAATAAATTAATTTTCACAAAAGACAAAAATAATGAATATTTTATTAAATATTGGTTATATATGACATTAAATGTTATATGACAATTAACAAATATAAGCAGCCTCAGAATTACCATTACTAGTTTTATGTATTGTGCATTATAAAACAATATTACAAAAAAATGAATCGCAGTCTTCATATTTATATCAGTTTATTTGCATTTTTCATCACATTGTCTCCTATGTGCATCTTTTCTCCTAATCACTTTTTTCAAGATACATATCTTCCATGCCTTCATTGTTTTTCCTTTATTGCTGTTTAAGTTTTTCTTAGAATAAATCTAATATTGTGTTTTGGCTATTGTATCTCTTGTAATTCTTGACACAATTCAAACTTTCGCCGATATACAAATATTTAGCGACTTGTTTTAATAATTTTAATAAAATTATTTCATCCTAGGGAAAACTTCCGTTTTCTTGATTTGTGCTATTAGTTAATGTGAACTTCATATCGCTATTTCATTGACCATTGTCGTGTAATCTTCTACTTTTTTCAATCAATCTTGCAATTATCATCCTTCATTTTTTTTCTTCAAGGCAACCAACCAATTTATCAAGATAATTCTTCCTAGTTATTGTTGGGATTATGGAAAAATTGGTGCGAAAAAAATTAAGTATACACGAAATTGTGTACAATATAATAGAAGAAGCTTAAAAATACTAATTAAAAATATTTGTCTGGGGAAGGTGACAAATGAAAATTTACATTATATAATTTATTAAATGTACAATACATTATATTTAAATTCGTAGATAAATAGGGAAAATTTCTTTGTAATGATCTGGAATCTACTTTTTAATCTATGTTTTGGATTATTTATGGAATTTATAATAGGTGAAAATATCTAAGATTTAGATCATTACATAATTGAAAAATTGATAATATAATAATTTGAAACAAACAATTTCTATTGATCTTTTTATATAAATCTTTAGAGCCAATTTCTATGAGACGGTCATAATTCACAGAGGTAAAATCAATCATTTTCAGAGAATGTAATAAAATAGTTCGGGTTTTTATAACTATTTGACATTTAGGAAGAATTTGATTTTTAAGGATTTGTAAAAATAATTATATATTTGACTAGAACAAATTTTGAAATGCAATTTTGGAATTTGTATTACATCAAAGAAAACGTTTTTGCCAGATAGATTGTTTGAATAATATTTGCGTAACTGATTTTTTAACATTTTAAATAATTTTGAATAAATTTTAAATATTTTCTAATAATTGCTTAGTTGTACTTTTTAGGTGCCAGTCTATAAATTGTTTCAGTCTATTAAAATCATTAATTCTTAATTGACTTATTTAATGCTTCACTTTTATCGACAATAATTATATAATTGCTTAATTTATTTTCAACTATTATTAATGCATTCGCTACCGACTGCGAGTTATCTCGTAGTTGAAGACCTTACCAAACAGACCATCTAGGAGATAACTCGTAGCAAAAACTATTCTATTATACTAAGCTTAATTTCGATATGGCTTATTGAATTAACTTTATTGTGTCATTTTGGCATAGAGATAAAATGCCTTTTCCAAAAAAAATTGTATTGACCATCGGTAAATTTTATTATATCGGGTATTCCTCAAAAAATAATTCTTTATTGAAGTTGAATTTTTATGCATGTAAAATTTAGTCGTGCTCAGGTTTTTTAGATTAAAGATTGTTTTTTTGCTGTAATTTAAATAGTGTTTTTTTAAATAAGATATTTTTTTGATAAAATGAAGGACGAAGAAATACAAAAAGATTTTGAAGTCATAAAATTATCAAGTAACAGTGATTTTTCTGCTGATGAAGATGAATATTTTTTTGATAATGATGATGAAGATAGTAGTTCTGACTATGATATTGAAAATATTCTAACTAAACGAATTCGTGTATCAAAAACTAGTGAAAATATTACATCATCAAATTATTGGAGTAAACTTTACTCAGTAAAGTAAGACAAGATCCTCCTCAGTTTCCTTTTAAAGGTCAGCCGTCTATGAATATTCCAGAAAATTGTATAACACCAGTTGTGATTATTTTGATTTATTTCTAACAGAAAGTTTTTCAACTTACTTTGTTGAATAAACCAACCTTTATGCTGGTCAAGAAATCAGTAAAGCACCATTGTTAAGATCATCTCGGTCCAAGTTTTGGAAAGAAACAAGCATTGAAGAGCTTAGAGTATTTTTTTGGGTTATTACTTCATATAGGGCCTGTCACTTTACCAACTATATCATAATTTTGGAACACAAGCGAACTTTATAATCTAAGATTTTTCCGTAACAGGATGTCAAGGAATCGATTTCAAATACTGTTTCGATTTCTCCATTTTTCAAATAATGAGCATCAAACCACCAACTACCGTTTATTTAAAATCAATCCAATCTTGCAACATTTCAATGGCACTATGGATCACGTCTACTATCCTGGGCAGGACTTGTGTACTGATGACTCCATGGTTCTTTGGAGAGACAGATTGATTTTTCGTCAATATATTAAAAACAAAAAATAAAAATATGGAATAAAATTATTTGAACTCTGTATATCAAAAGGAATGATATTGAGGGCGAAAATTTATAAAGGAAAACAAGTTGATAGTGGTAAAAATAATCAAAGTGATATTGTTATGAGCTTAATGGATGGTTTCCTTGATAATATACTTCACATGGATAATTTTTATAATTCCATGGGTTTATCAAAACAATTAACTAATCGATCTACGTATGTGTGTGGTACTCTAAGACCCAACAGAAAAACCTAATTGAAAAGAGGCGTTAAAAAGGCGAATTAGCATGGGCTCGATTAAATTCGGTTGTAGTTTGTAAATGAAAAGATAAAAGGGAACGTGCTCACCATATTTAACAAACACTATGGAAACATGGTGGAAGTAATGATTAGAAATGAATAAACTCCACAAAACCGGATATTGTTCGGAACTATACATTGGGAATGGCAGGAATAGATCATAGCGATCAAAAAATTTCATCTTAATTATCATTAAGAAAATTTGTACGATGGTACAAAAAACTTAGGTTACAGTTTTTCGAAATGTTTATGCATAATGCTTGGCTACTTTACATCCAAAAAGGTCTTTCACGAAAAAAAACTGACAATATTACAATTCAGAGAAAAGGTTGTTGAACACTTAGTTGGTGAACCTAAAAACCTTGATCCTCGCATCGGACTTAGAGATATGTTTCACTACTTGGAATCAATTCCACCAACGGAAAAGAAAAGTAATCCAACTAAGCCATGTCGTGTTTGTAATATATCAAAAAAAAGAAAAGAAACGAGGTATATTTGTGCTGTGTGTTTTGAAAAGCCAGCACTTTGCGTGAATAACTGTTTTAAAATTTATCATCAAAATTAATTTACATGCAAAGAATCTTTAAAAAAGTTAAATTTTATTATGTTTTTATTTATTGAAATAAAGTTGAATTCGCTTTTCATCACATTTCAGTTTATTTATTTTGAAATCAAATAAAAAATTATGTAAAAATAAGCTACGAGTTATCTCGTGGTTGGCATATCCAAATAAAATTTTATATGAGTAGGCCAAAGTACGATGTATCTCGTATTACATTAAGTGTCTAAATTTATCTTACAATACTTCTTAAATACCTTATAAGTGTTTTTATGCTTTATTAATGCAGTATTTTTCATATAAAATAAAAATCTTGAATTGGCACCTGAAGTTAGATTTAAGAAAACCGCCTTGGCACCGAATGCGTTAAGTATATTGATATAAATATAATGAGACTATAATATATTATAAGAACTTCTTTCGATTTTTACTTCTGATTTCTTTTCAATTGGCATTGTATTTATAAAATAATTGACAATGGATCAGTAAAGATATCGATGTTTTTTGATATTCGCGAATTTTCAACACAGCTTTTTTCAAGTGATTTTTATAAATACAATAATATTTTTTGTTTCTAAATTTAAGTTTATCTATTCACATTTTAATTTTCTAATTAATAAATTTAAAAAAATCATCTTTGAACGATATTTAACAGATTCCGCGTTTATTAGCTACAATTGCTTATTTTAGGCTTCTCTTTAATCGGAAGGAAACTAGTTTTAATGTGATTTCTCTCTATATATAACATAAAATATCTAACTAAAAATACTCTATACTCCATTATCATTACTCCATTATCATTACTCCATTATCATTACTCCATTATCATTACTCCATTATCATTACTACATTATCATTACTCTATTATCATTACTCCATTATCATTGAAGTGTTCGGTTTTCAATTAAATGATGTTATTATAATTTCTGACTATTTGTATCCTTGTTTTTAAACTAGATCCAACAAATTAAAAAGTTTTATTTCTATCAAATTTTTGCAGAGATATATCCATAATTTCAGTCGATTATAACAAATAAATCTTATTCGATTTGGATTATATTGTAATTTCTATTACTTTATTATATTCAGTAACGAGTTTACATGTTACCTCTAAATCAAATATGCAAAATTCACGTGCTCTACTTAGCTATTCAATTAAACTAGCAATTTCCATTTTAAATTAGTTAGTTTATGTGGTCGTTTATTGGGTTTGTCGGGGGTGAAAATAAATTTTCAATTATTTATCTAACTACTTGTGTGATCTGATAACAATAGTAACGATAATATATAATTTATTAATTCAATACAATTACAACTGATACCACTTCTAGAATTGGACAGCCACAATTAATCAGTGTTTATTGCAATTCAATTTTTTTCCGACAATGTCAATTTTCCCTTTCCAAACTTACGGTCAATTCTTTTTCTGTTTACTTACTTTTCGCTTCTTGTTTTATAGCCTAGCTTAATTCAATTTGGGCACATCTTATTGATAATTCCACCATTCGTTTGTATTTTCCATTAAAATTTAGAATTTACTATTTAAATTAAATGCGACTTAGGTTCTTATCTTACCTCCCTGCAAAATACATAGCATATCCTTAAATTCCCCTTTAGATGAACTTTTAAGATAATTTTCTGTGTTTTATTTTCGTTTTCGTTTCTTTAAGTATTAATTAATTAAGAACGATCTTGTTCTACATTTCCTTTATTGTTTCGTTTTATTGGATTCTTAAATTTTATCCATGTTTTAAAAATCTTTCTTTGAATGTCTTTCTTCCTTTAGCTGGTAATAACGTTTTTACCGGTTATTTTAATTATTTCAAAAATCAAAAATTGTTTCTAACATCAATAACATATTTAATTTCGTGATATAATCATGTTGGATTTTTAATAAAAAACTCTGCTAGTAGATAGATATGTGCACTCCAGATCCTGTAGGAATCCTCTACTCTCACAAATTATTTTTTTGGTCGAATGGGAGGTACCTTCTTTTGCAACCCCCGATTAAAAATATTTTTTTGATTTTTGTTTTAATTAGTGATTATATAATATTTTGTTTTCATTTTACTCGTCGATTACGTATTATTTTAATTTTGTTTTAATCGTCCCTTACGTAATATTTTAATTTTTATTTTAATCGTTTAATGTGTAATATTGTTAATTTTATTTTTATTGCCAATTATGTCATCAATTTTAATTTTTTTATAAATTAAATAATAAGACTATGACGTAATCAAAAATTTGAAAAATTCATTTTTAGTACGATGTTTTTGAATTTACACACCATTTTAAACAACTAGAGATATTTTTACTCAAACAATGTATAGATAGAATTTCTCTATATAATGTCATAATTATTTATTTAAAATTCACATTCATAACACCTTAAATACCGCCTTTTTAGCCAACTTTTACATACACGAATTTCCAAAATTTAAAAAATACAAATTATTCATATATACTTTAGAAAACCCATTCTTCTATCAAAAATCATATTAAAAACTAAAGATTTATTAAAATTCCAGAGAAATTCGAACGCTATCTATTTTCCAAATTAGTGGTTGGTGACTTATTCAGCAATTTAAACCAAATTTTAAATATTACATAATTGACGATTAAAACAAAATTAAAATATTATGTAATTGACTATTAAAAAATTAAAAAGACCAAAAAGAAATTGTGAGAGTCGAGCATTCCTATAAGATCTGGATTGCACATATTTATCCATTTCTGCTAAATCTGTGTGTTCAAGCTATTCAATTTAGAATTCCCAGCTATATATTAGTTTATTATCAATATTAAAATGTACAATATTCGAATAATTACAGTTACAATCGCACTTCAACTTTATTAAGATAAATAATTTTGAATGTTTGTTTCAACCCGATGTGTAGAACAGAAAATTGTAATAGATAGTTATTCAGGAAACTTTGATAAAATGAGTTGAAATACTCATTAATATTCACGATTAACTATTAATGTTTAATATTCCTCTCTTAAAATAAAAGTATTTGTTTTCCTTTTCGTTGTTTCTTTATATACTTTTGCATTATCAGTGTTTTCGATTTCATTCGTAGCAAAAGCATCCCTTATCAGGAAATAATTGTTGTATCGCCAATCCTTGATGTCAAAAATAATGTCAATTTGAATAATCATCTACTCTGTGTGGCTATCAACACTTTGAAATTTATCAGATTCCGCAAAAACAATATTGTTTTGCTTATCTCTAAATTTGCAAATTCGCACTCATTAATTAGTTAATTCTATTTTTAATTAATTATTTTATTGTCTCCCTATTTTTCTCCATTTTCCAATTTTTGACCTTGCTTCAAACTTAACTTTTGCGATCAGTTACAATATCAGATTCCTGAACTAATCAACAAACATGCAAACAAATAAAAATGTTGATATAAAATTTGATTCTACAAGTCACGCAATCATAAGGTCCTTCTCTTTCACTAATACATCTCAAAATATGATCTATTTTGTAAATGCTTTTATTTTCTATTATTAATGTATTTATTTTTTCATCTTTTCATCTTATATTATTAATTGTTCTTTTAAAAATATGTGTGTGTAAATGTATAAATAATTATTATTGTTTTTTAGTTTAACTTTTAAAATTGAAGTACTTCGTTTATCTTAAAAATGTTATTTTGTTATTTAGAAATGCAAAGTTTAAAGCTGAACTCAAAGCCATGAGCTGGCTTATATCGTCAGAGTGTCTAGAAACATTGGAAAGCAGATATCGAAGAATGTCAAAAGTAATTTTTTTGGATCTTAGTTGAATTTGTGTACAAATCAGAACCAGGAAATTTAAATTATTTCATAATTTATAATTAATATTTTATCATTTTCTTTTCACTTTACTATATTTTGTTAAAGTATCGATTTATTAAAAATATTAATAATAATGAAAAACAAAGCAAAAGACAAATGAGCATAATTTTCTTTACAAACTTAATTTATTTGATAACGAATGCATCGATATCTATTTACTTAAAAAGGTTCTGTACAAGGGGAATGAGCTAATTGTACGTGAAACGTACGTAATATTTATTGTGATTTACTCATATAAAGCTTATGACAAAATACGTATTACACTCAAAACTAACAGTAAATTGCAATTCATATAAAACTTTTTATGATCATTATGACAAAACTTAAGGATTGAAATATTTTCGGTCGATTGATATATCCGGCATTCATGGTATCGAACTGGTTAAGGTAGACTAGGATGTATGCCAACAATTTATTAATAATTTTTTTATTTTGTAATAGTAATAATTTTATTTAAATATTTATAGAAGTTATTAAGTAATTATTAATACACAATAAAGGTTAGATTTATTTATCTGTATTTTGATTATTGAAGCTTATTCTGTTGAATTTTGGATGTGAAGAAACCTTTTTTCTTATCCAATTTTTATCTTTGGAATTGTTGATGCCTTGAAACTTTCTAGCTGTTCCAATCCGTGAATTTTGAAATTTAGCAAATTTACTTATGAATGAAAAAATAGGTTCAGAAATTAATTTCTTTTTAACTATTTAAATATTTTGAAACAAATATTTGAGATATATGTGGCATTTCTCCCATTTTGTAAATAATTCGAATTCCTCAGATTGTTTCCGTTACAAAAATCTTAATCAACATATTTATTGCCTATCATTGTTAGTCAATTTATTTGTTTTACTGGAACTTTATTAGACATGAATTTCTATAATTTTTCAATTATCTATAAATTATTTATAAACTCTCTGAAAAATTTCGATCAACAAATGTGATCAGTGCAATAAACAATTCTATTATGTAGCCTGCGTGGTTTCACTAAAATTATGTATTAGTTTGTGTGATTTTGTACGGTCCAATAATAGTTATTTGATTAACTTGTACTCTGTTATTCAAAAGGTGTTTGAGATACATTATAATGAGATAATAAATATTTGCTTTATCCGAAATCCTCGATATTCTGTATTTACTAATTTTTTGTAATCTATTCAGTGTGTATCTACCATTAATCTGTCAATTTTTCCATGTATTGTATAAGTTTGAATATTTTAGGGTTTTTTGGAATTTCAAAATTTGTATTTTATCAAATGCTCATCTATCTAAATGTTTCGAATAATATAATTCAAACTTCTCTTTGGAATATATTAAGCAATTTCAAACTATATAACACAAATATTTACACTGACTAATACAAACCGTAGCACTGTTATTTTAGTAAATAAGATAATATAACTGTTTTGGTTAGACGTCTTTGACCTTCGTTTCTTCGATTTTTGCTTTTGAAAAATTTTGCGACTCATTAACGAAATGTAATCTAAGCTTTTAAAAAATATGGTGATATCTTCTATTTTTTTATAAATGTCTTTTAGTATTTTTCTTGTTGAACAAAAGAGTTGAATAAAGAGATCTAAATTTTTCATTTTAATTTCCGTCTTTTTTAAGTAGAAATTAAACATTTTCTAAAGCTTGTGTCAAAGCCTTAATATCACTGATCCTGGTAACACGAAGGATGGATATAGTTATTTCTTCTATTGGAATATGATTCCATTGATAAATATCCAGAATAATTTTTATTTATCTATAATGTCTAACTTCATTTACGACAAGATTTAATATAAATTTCTTAACTCCTACATTTATTATTTGTGACTTTTATGTAAAGAAATCTTGCACCTTAATCTTTTATATTTTAGAGCAGTTACCCTTAAATGTCTGTGTTGTAATAATTTTATAATTAAGACCATAATCACTTTTTATTTCACCTGCTACTACTTTTTGGTTCATCGAGTGTAAAAGTACAATCTTCTTTTTGATCATCAATTGAATCACCTTGTCAATTTTTAACTTCGGACCTGCTTTCCTTTACCATATTGTATCATAGATTTGATAGCCACACTGCGGGATATAGCAGAGATGTTACTGTATTAGATTCCCATATAACTGCTAACTTTCTTTCAATTTCAAATCTCATTTTTTATTAAAAATTTTATAATTTTATAAAATAATTTTATATTTTTAAATAGACAAAATTGTTAATAATTATTTAAACAAACTGAGTTAGACGTTATTTTTAGTATATTATCGAATTTATAGTAATATTTGTGATGTCAATGCAAAGGTTTTAGATTTGTCATTCTAGAAAATTTTAGATATTTATAAAAAGTTTATGTATTGGGTAGAAAAAGATGAAAAAATGATGTGGATCGAGAGACAAAAATTAAAGAAGATAAATATTGTTTTACTGTGTTCAGAGTACGATAACCGGTTGCACATTGATCAAGTATCTGATTCAATTTACTAATATTCTTTGGGAGTGTTGTTTATGTTTATTTGAACATGAGGAGCTGGATGTAATAACAGTGATTTTATTCCATAATAAACCCAACTGGTTATTTTGTAAAACGAAGTGACATTAATTATTTGTATATAATTTTCTTGTCTTGTAAATTACTATTATCAGTTATTATAATCGGTTTCCCTGACCAATTAGCATTACTAACATATCATTATTGTACACAGCACATATCCCCTATTTTAAATTGGTTTTGAAGTATCTACTAAATTTAGGTTTAGATTTTAAGCAAATATATCATATTATATCAAACCAACGGGTTGATTGTGATCAAATTGCTTTCGTAAAGTTTGAAAAATCTCACGGAGCTTTGTAAGAATGGTAGATGATTCGTTTCCATAATTTAATTGATTACCAAACCATTCGTAAATAATGTAAATGAATTTTAACATCAAATAATGAATATTATTTTACGGTTTAAAAAATTGTAGAATGATTTATTTTTTTATCATCAATTTAAACTAGTTAATTTTTACTATACTTTTTAGAAAGAAAATTTAAGCGTTGGATCTGCCAATAAAGAGGATAGGAAAATGAAGAAAAAAAAGGTTAATAAAAATAATTTGTTTAAAAAAAATATTTAATTTATATAATTAATTTTATTAGATTGTTGATTTTTTTAAGTAATTATTTGATTAGATTTAGTCTACAAAAATCAATTTTATTTGACGTAATTATAAATTTGTATAGTGCTATAGCGGAATAATCAATAATTAATAATAATATTAATAATAATAATAATGCAATTTTTTCGAAGTACATTATAATTAAATTTCCATTTTCATTCCTTTGTTTTCTGTCTTCGATAAAATTTCATGCCAATTCTGTTTACACAATTTTTTTTATTTCACATAATTTTCTTTCCTCTCAATATCTATTTAATTAATCAATGTCTTGATGCCGCTTCTGCATATACTTTTTATAAACCCAAATCCTCGAGAACATTCAACAATTGGTGTAAGTTTTCTTAATTTAATTTAATAATATGAATATTTTCTTTATAAAAACTTTATAGTTTTTTTATAATTATCTTATGGTAATGTTTAATCTTTATTTTCGATTTTATTGTGCATGCGTGGTTAGATTATATTATTTAATATAGCAATTACTTAACCAGGTTATTATGACCTTGATGTTTGATAACTGATAATGGGAAATTTGAGTGACCAATAATATGAAATATGCATTTGTTTGATTGATCTAAGTCAATAATAACTCTTAAACTAATAATACTACATTTTCTAGATCATGAAATTGAAAGCACTTTAAATAGTATTACAATTGAATTTTATTAAATAAATATTTAAATATGATGTCATCTTCTAACTGTGTTACTAACCCAAAAATATTCAAAATTAATTAATTTTACTAATCTTTGATATTATTAAACTATATGAAATTTGATAGAATAATGATAGGAAATTTCTATAAATAGATTCGAGTTAATCTTGAATAGTCTTTGAGCCACTGTCACATAAATGGGACATAATCATAGAAAATATCACAATAAGCTAAACGCGCGCACTTGTCACAGTATTATTTTATATCACTTGTGATATAATTTTAAGACATTTTTTAGTTTAAAAATATCACTTTTCAAGGTCAAATATTTGTAAATTAATTAACAATTTAAAATATTTTCCAATTACAAATCATTGTTATTATTTGTAATGACTTTATTCTGTATTTTTTGTTCAGTATTATTTGTGTTTTCGATAATAATAGATCAATAAAGTAAATTTACCCATAGACTGATGTTATCAAGTTCCATTAAGGCTATCTTAATGATGTACTTAGTTGTTTTCTGCCATCCACCCGGTGATCATTTATTTGTAAGACAAACATATTTCAAATTTTGATCCGATGATGAATTTGTCTTTCAACTAAGAATTGTGTCCATCTTACGCATGTATTTTGGTGTGATGCAACCCCTTAAAACGACAGTTATATTATTCTAATGACATTCCGTCCTTGTTCTACTTTCAACAAACGATTGAAAATTTAGTAATTTCCCATTTATCATATCACTAATTATATTTTTACCAATCTTCGATTCATAATCGCAGTAAAACAATCATGGGCATTTCTACGCCCATATTTCTACACATTGTATACATCACACTTCTACACCTCACATTTCTACACACTCATAGTTCTAAATTATTTATAAAAAAAGGATGATGATAAAGTCGTATGCAAAAAATTATGCACACGATTATTTTTATTTACAATAACTTTTACAATAACTTTTTTATAACTTTTGTTGATTCTGGACGACTTCAAACGGTTTGGAAAATTCAAATTCGGATTTGTATCACAATTTGTAGTGATGTGATGAATGAATTGGTGGAAAGAATATCTTTCTATATATAAATAAATAAATAATATAATTAAGTGAGTAGCAAATAAGAAATATAAATATTAATTTCGAAATTAATTTTAATTTTATTTATTTGTTTGTTTGTTAAATATAATAAATAGATAAATCTTAATAAACTTTGCATTTGTATTTTAGTTGTATATTATAAGAAAAACTATTTATTTATTTTCAAAATTAACTTGGTAATGACTTTAAATGAAATATGTTAAAAAATATATTATAAATGCTCATTATCAGTTATTTTTTAAAATGTTGAAGTACTTTTAAATATATTCAAATAGTTGAGATTTGATTGAATTGGATTTTATCATGAAAAGTGTTATAATTTCCAACCACGTGTAAATTTGTCTAAATTTTTCACTATTATTAATTAATATTATTATTGTATTAAACAAGTAAATGATAATATAAGCCTTATTGCTGCATCGTTTTCGAAGTTGCGTCGTTAATATAAGGGGATTTTTCCCGTTTATTTCAATAAATCAATTTTTTTAATAAGAAATTAATTAGGAAATTAAATGTAAAAATTATAACTTTTATGAATTTAGCGAACTTTTGTTTTAATTTTATAGTTTTTAAAGTTTTTTAATTTAACGTGTACTGTTTTAATTTATAATGAATTACAGTTTTTGTTGATATTCATACACTTATGATATACCTTTTGAAAAGTTTTGTACCTCTTATGATTTGCGAAAATTATTAATTGCAAAATGATATGATGTCCCAAAATCAGCAAATTCTATCAGAAAAATTGTAATGGATTACGGAGAAAAAATTCGGCATGAAGTACGTGGAGAAATTTCAAATCATAACAAAAATGGAAGCAAGTTTAGCCTCACGTTCGATGAATGGACATCCATCAAAAACCGTCGTTACATGAATATAAATGTCCACGTTGAAAAACTATTTTGGAATTTATGCTTAACGCGGTTGCAAGGATCGATGCCTGCAGAAAAATGTGAAGAAACTCTGGGAAAAAAACCTCAAGAATTTGAACTAAATTTTAATAGCTTCGTAGCAATAACTACAGATGGGGCAGCAGTAATGAATAAGGTTGGTGTAGTTTTAAATACACATCATCAGCTATATTATGCGCATGGAATCCAGCTCACGGTGGTTAAGTTTTATATAAAAGAAAAAACGAAATGATTGAATTAGAAGAAGAATCAATTAGTTCCAAAGTAGATACCGAAGATTATTATGATGAAGATGATGATCTTAATGAAAATTTGAATATAGTAGTAACGGATGATCCAATAGTTCAATGTGATATCTCCCATGAAGAATTATTTCCTATTATAAACAAAATACGAAGAGTAGTGAAAATATTTCGAAAGTCACCTACTAAAAATGATGACATTCTTCAAAAGCATGTCATCAATGAATTTGGATTTGAAAGTTCTTTAAAATTGGATAGTAAAACCCGATGGAACAGCTTATTAGCTATGCTGGAACGTTTCTTCAAATTAAAATCCGCTGTGAGGAAAAGTTTAATAGAATTAAAAGTTAAATGAATTAAAAATGGTTAATGAAATGATAAATGCATTGGAACCAATAAAATTGGCAGTTGAATCTCTAGGCTCCTCAGATTTTACATTATTAAGTGCTGATGTAACACTCAAATTTATGCTTGATGAATTATATGAACAGAATACTGTTCTAAGCATAGAACTTAAGCGTGAATTAATCGAAATCCGCAAAGTTTTTAGCTCGTCCCCGTGTGCCAATAATTGAAAAAATGGAGAAAGCACTTAGCATTTGGATTGATGATAGCTGTCAGAAAAAGATTCCATTGGACAGTAATATAATTAGGCAAAAAGCTCTTAAAATTTATAATCATCTTAAACAAAATGGAGAATCTTCTGTGAACCCAGATTTTCTAGCCAGTAAAGGTTGGCTTGAGAAATTTAAAAACCGTTTTTCACTTCACAATATAAAAATTCAAGGTGAAATTGCATCAGCAGATCATGAAGCTGCCAGGTCATATCCTGAAAAGTTAAAAAAAATAATTGAAGAGCAAGGATACACATCAAAACAAGTTTTTAACGCCGATGAAACTGGGCTTTGGTTGAAAAAAATGCCCAATAGAACATTTATATCAAAAAATGAAAAAACTGCACCTGTATTTAAGTTATCAAAAGATTGTGTAGCGTTACTTTTGTGCAGTAATGCCTCGGGAGATTATATGACAAAACCCATGCTAATTTATAGATCTTTGAATCCCGTACACTTAAAGGCATAAATAAAAACGCTTTACCGGTATATTGGAAAGCATATTCAAAATCTTGGGTAACTGCTGATTTATTTAGAAATTAATTTTTTAATTTTTTTTGTTCCAGAGGTAGAAACTTATTTAAAGCGCAATAATTTAGATTTCAAGGCGCTATTACTAGTATATAATGCGCCAGGTCACCCGCAAGACTTATGTCATCCTAACGTCCTAATAGTGTTTCTACCTCCTTCATTGCTACAGCCTTTGGATCAAGGTATTATTTATACCTTTAAGACTTATTACATAAGACTTATTACATAACTATTTCAAAATCTATTGATGTAAAGGAAGCTTGGAAGCAATTTTCAATTAAAGACTGCATCGATATCATATCCTTATCGCTGAAAAAACTGAAAATTACAACATTAAATCGATGTTGGAAAAAGATATGGCCAGCAGTAGTTGAGATAGAAAACGTGCATGAATCAGGAGAAGATGAAATTGGTGGCATATTAGAACTTGCTAGGTCGATTGGATGAGAAGGGTTTGTGGATATAGCTATTGAAGATGTGCAAGACTTATTAGTGGAACAAGAAGTTGGGGAAGCAGATTTGGTAGAAATGGTATCCGAACTCCAAGTGAATGAAATCGATTCTAGCTCTAATGAAGATAATGAAGTTAATAATTTGACACTAAAAAAAATTACAGGAAGGATTAGACTTGGCCAAAAAATTGGAATTATTGTTCTTGGATGCAGAAAGAAGCCGTAAATTCAAAAGGGAATTACAAAATTGCCTATCACCATATCAAGAAATTTACAACAACCTTGAACGGACAAGGAAACAAAGCAAGATTACGGATTTTTTAAAGATATCAGCAGGTGAACAAAATATAAATGCAAGTTCAGAAAGTGAAGATGATAATATTCAGACGAAAAAGCGTTCCCATTTAATTGAATTGAGCAGCGATGATGAAGAAAATTACTAAACTAAATTCATAATATACATTCATATATATTTATGCCGATTTTTGTTTGTTTTTTATGTATTTACGTGGATTTATATTTGTTTTTTTATATATTTAATTGGATTTTTATTTATTTTGTTATTTTTAATAGAAATAGTTTCTTCTATGGCATTAAAATATTTTTTTGGAACTTAACCCCTGTTTTTGTACCAGCTTCTAGTCTCCTATAGCATGGTTTCACATAACACGTCATATTATAGGGACCTATCGACCGTGTTGTAGGAGGGATGCCTGTATTTAATAAACTAAATAAAAGCGCAATAATCAAAACTATTGTTTCAATTATTGAGCGCTTGGTAATAAATATTGATATAAATAACGAAACAGAAACTGAATCACCTGAAGATGATACAATAAATTTGTCCGTAACCGTACCACAGTAGTTGACAATGAAAGAACGGTTAAAAATCGCCATTCAAAAGAAAAATGAAGTTGATTTTGACGCTTTGGTTACTTTACCAATTAAAAACAAAAAAATAGAGAATATCATCAAAAAAGAAATGAATTCCATTGATGACGAAAAACGCCTTGGAACATATTTGGAATTAATACAAAAATATTTGCTTACAATAAAACCAACGAGTGTGGAGTCAGAAGGAGCCTCTTTTACTGCAGGAAAATTAGATAAAATCTTAATGATTAAACAATAGATACAATTTGTTTTTTACGTGGATATTTTAGTAAGCAGAAACATTTGGTTGGTACTTGATCATATCATATATAAAAATATTTTTTACTCTCTTTGTTTAATGAATTGTGATTGTAATATTTTTTTTAATAATAATATGTAATAACGATGAATTCTAAGACATTTAAATTTTCTATTATTTCTATCATTTTACCGATAAAGTGATGAATTTTTTACCGTTTACCGGTAAATGAAAATTCCGGTAAATTTGCAGTCCCTAGTGATGTCTATAAGGCATGTACGAATTATTATAACAGTTGAAGATAGAAAATAACCAAACGATTAAAAAAAAGCGAAAATTACATAAAAGATAGTCATAGAGGAATTTTCTTCAAACACTAAATCAAATTTTCTCAGCCTTGGGCGATTTTCCTTAGGATCACTTGTCCTAGAATCAGTTGAATGCTTTTATCATATCAATGAAAATTGGAACAATTGCGATTTCGTGGTACAATTAAAACTTAATATGTAAAGTTTCTTATTCTGGCCGAGAACGCGATGAATTCAATCATAGCGTTATCCTACTGAAAATTCCAATGTTTATCTGCTTCAAAAAGCAAAGGACACATTAAATATTGCTACGTTTACAATATTATAATTATAGTTTAGCAGTCTGTACAACAATCAGTTTAACACATTCCAAATTTAACTGGGCGTGAAATAGAATCAAACCTCAAAATCAGAAAATACTTTTAGAATTGCATGTGTTTTCAATATTCACTGTACAACGTACGGTGTTTTCACGCTTCACTTTTATATCAATAGTTTAAGCAATGCGGTAAATCAAAGTAGTGGTAAAACGTATAATATTCACAATATCTATAGCTTACATTTTTATTGAAGTTTTTTTCATTTTTCGCATGATACATGCAATTATTTATAATTATTCAAATAATAATTTTTTAATAATATGAGAAATTAAAAATATAATTTCGATATTAATAATATAAAAATATAAAAATAAAAAATTTAATTATGTTGAATAATTACTATTTTCTAAATTGTTTTCTAAGTAATTATGTATAATTATTATATTGTATTTATTAAAAAATTGACTATGAATCAGTAAGGATATCGATGTTTTTTTTATATTCACGAATTTTCTCTAATTATTAATTATTTAATTAAACTATATGGTGTGTGCATTTGACCTACTTATTTATTAATTAAACTATTTAATTTGTGTGTGTATTTTTTAAAACTACATAGATTTTAAAACTATAATAAAAAAGCAGTGCCGAAAATTCGTGAATATCAAATAAAAACATCGATATCTTTACTGATTCATACTCAAGTTTTTTTTAATAAATGCAATGTCAATTGAAAAGAAATCAGAGGTGAAAATTAAAAGTTCTTATAATAATAATTATAGTAATTAATTAGAGATTTAGATCGACTAATTAATTTTTTATCAAATTTTTACAGACATTTTACATTAGTGTCATTTAAATAAGTTTTTAATTGCAATTCATTAATTAGCATTCCAAAGTTTTGTTAGTGATTTGACATTAAGTACTATTAGAAATAATTTTCCTTAGTTATAAATATTTCTAAATTCTCTAAATTTCAGTTTTATGAAAGTAAAAGGAAGTTAACTGATAAAAGTTGAATTTAATTTCTCTAAAGAATCTTTAACAAAATAGATTTATAATGCTTAAATGTCGGGTTTCGAATATCTTGACTTTTTATCTATTAAAATTTAAAGCATAAGAAATTCATAAAAATTATACAACAGGGAATTATAATTTTATTTTCACATACTTTCAGTTAACTCGAAATTAAAACATATGGCTTTTGAATTTTTAATTATCCTAAGACCTCGGATTTAAGGTAGCACTCAAATGTTTAGTTGTGTCAATGGATTCTCGTTTTCACAATAGATTTATCGATATTATGATATATTTTGTTTATATTTAGTCCAAGGCAACTAGAAGTCAAAATAGCAGTAAAGAAATATTATTTGAAAACTTTGGAATAAATAAATTTTTGTATGACAAAATTACTTGTCCTCTTAGTCAAAACCATCACGACTCAGTATCATACCACAGTAATCTCTCTATTGATAGTATTGCGGGTGTTCAATTCAGTAATATTAATAATTGCAAATTATATGGACAAATTGCAGTTTACAAAGGAACAATCGTATCTTTGAAGCAAATTAAAGGTGAAAAAAGAATTGAAACGACGAGAGAATTGCTTTTGGAGGTCAAAAAGGTTGGCATTTATAATAATAATAATAATAATAATAATAATAATAATAATAATAATAATAATAATAATAATAATAATAATAATAATAATAATAATAATAATAATAATAATAATAATAATAATAATAATAATAATAATAATAATAATAATAATAAGTAATAATAATAATAATAATAATTATTATTATTATTATTATTATTATTATTATTATTATTATTATTATTATTATTGAATTTATTAAAAAGAGAGCTTGAAGACTATAAAGTAAATTCACTTGAAAAAGGCAGTGCCGAAAATTCGTGAGTATCAAAAAAATCGATATATTACTAATTTATAGTCTTCAAGCTCTCTTTTTAATAAATACAATGGAAAAAATAATAAGTCGTGAAATTGGGAAAAATAATACTTATTGTTATTATTAAATATTTTAAATATTATTTATTTTATTTTATTATAATACATTTTTTAGTTGAAAGACATCAACTATCACCATATTTGCCGATTCATTGGAGTCACATTAGATTCAATGGACAAATACATTGTCTATGAATATTGTTGCAAAGGCAGCCTAAAAGATATTCTGGCTCAAAATGAGCTTGTGCTTGATTGGATGTTTAAATATTCGTTAATTCAAGACATTTGCAGAGTAAATGGTTTTTTGTTTTATTTATATATATATATATATATATATATATATATATATATATATAATTTAAATGAGAAGAAAATATTAGTATTTCCAAGCAGCCCATGTAAGTGTTTAATGAATCTTCAATGTGCGGAAGTATTCTAATGTTAAAAGACATTTGTCTATTTTTAAGAAGTAAAAAACAAGTGAGAAACTAGAAAGAAATTTCGAAATATATCATAAGTTTGGATTTACTAATATAATACGGAGATTTAACTAAGATATTGAAAACTTTTTTGTTAAATAAAAAAATTGATAAATCTTAAAAAATTGAACCGAGTTTTGAATTTCCTTTATTTTATTCCTTCATTTCAGATTATTTTACATTAACACGAATTTCTAGCAATCTTTATGGTTAAAAAAAGTTACCAATTAGAACAGATTATAATTATAATAAGTATCTTGATAAAAAAGTAAAAAAAGAATTTCGACTTATATACTTCAATTTATTTATTTTGAAACGTCAATTAATAAAAATTTACTGTACTGGCTTACAATGCTTATTAATACTATTATTATTATTATTATTATTATTATTATTATTATTATTATTATTATTATTATTATTATTATTATTATTATTATTATTATTATTATTATTATCATCATCATTAATATTATATATAAATTTCCTTTGTATGAACAAATGAATGCTTCTATATAATTATAATTATGTAAGTATAATAATAATTATTATTTTTAATTTCTAAATTATAAAAAGATTAACTACCTTTACTTCAACTAGTACATTTAGAAATATTGCAATAAAAGCCTTCACATATAAAAATTTATTTAATTAGTTTATTTTAAATGTTTAATAAAAAAATTTAAGCCATTTTCGATCGTGAATATCGCCAAACCTCCAGATAATTACCCTCGCCTGTCATTTTTGACGAGCCTACCCCCTATAAAAAATTTAGTAATTAAATTTTTATTATGTTTTATAGCAAGTTTTATCAAATTGATTCGCCATTCCTTTAATATTATACAATTTAGGGAATGATTTATATTCACAATAATATTGGTCCTCATGGAAATCTAAAAAGTACAAAGTGTGTTGTGGATTCTCGATTTGTATTGAAAATCACAGGCTTCGGGTTAAAGATTTTTAGTGGAAATGATAGACTTCGAGATTCTATTATCGTGAACGAACAATATTATGCTTGTAGGTATTTTTAATAAATATCCATTAATTTTACATCACATAACTATAAAGTAATATTTTAAAACTAAAATATCTAAAAGTTTATTAAAATAACTATAAATAAAATTGGAAATTCAAGATAGAATGTTAATTACATTGAAATTCATATAATACAATAAAATGAAAGACTAGTAAATATATTTCTTTGGATTTATATATATATATATATATATATATATATATATATATATATATATATATATATATATATATATTTGAAATAGAATCGTTTGATTATCTTATTCTAATTACGTTCTACAAAATTAGAATTAGAATCTTATATTCCGTTCAATTTTTTAAATATTTTTAGATTTATTTTTGATTTAAAAAAATGCAAAATATTTTGAGTTTTATTTTTATAGAGATTAGAGTCAAATAAATTTCTTATGTCAATTATTACAAAAATATATTTTCTATTAAAAAATTGAATTTCAGTTTTCTAGAAAAATGAATAATGGGAATTTACAGTTTAGAAAAATATAGGAAATACTCTGCAGTTTACAATGAATTTGAACGCAAGCGTAATAATAAATCTTTTTCTTTACTGCTTGTAAATATTCAAACAAAATTGAAATTAATAATTGCACTTATATAATAGAAGTTATTTTTGAAACATGGAATAGCTAAGTTTTCATATTATATTTTCTTAGAAACAAAAGATTGAATGATTGAATATAACAATCAATTGTTTTTGTGAGAGGGTGGGGTATATTATAATTGAGTTATGATAATATTTTTCGATGAAAATTATTTTGTGATTGACAGATCTGATATATGAATTAAATAATAACTTTTTAAAATTCTATTTAATTTTTAAAAATTAGAGTAAAAATAAATTATTGATTAAAGTTTCGAAAAAAATAAAATATTATTAAATTTGAATTTTTTTCATATCTTTTTTCAGTTTTTTCAATTTTAAGAAATTAACAACATTTTGTGAAAAATTGAAAAAATTTGTTTTTATGTAATTTAATCATGTTTAAAGAAATAATCTGTCACTTGATTGTCTTATGCGGAAAATGAAGTCTGAAAGAGTTTTTCTAAGTCATATCTTTTAATTAGTGACATATATATATATATATATATATATATATATATATATATATATATATATATATATAATTTTTTTAATATCAACAATTAATTTTAACAGCAAAGCAAGTTATAAATTTTTAATTCAACTAATTTATTTATATTGGAAATTTATTTTCTAGCATAATGAAAAATAACAATCGAAACATATTAATATTATAGTATAAAATTTATAGCATGAACCATTAATAACTCCCCATGTTGTAAAAGATTGCGACTTATAATAACTTTGACAATTATTTTGAACATTGTATTTATTACTAATCCTCTAATAACTATAAGTAAAATTGTTAATTTTAATATCTTTTTTGAGGATGATCTTTCTTTATCAGAAATTTTATTTTTGTTTTAAGAGTGAAATCCCCATTTATACAAAAAAGTTGATGTTCAACTATTAGTATCTAAAATTATTAATCTGAAATGTCCTAAGTAAAGAGTTTTCTGTGATCATCGTCATTTTTTTATATAAATTGATGGCTACACAGTTGATATTCGGTAATACTAATAGAGCTGAATTTATTATCTTCATTGAGAAAATGTTTTCAGTGAAAATATTATGTTTATCGTTATACAAAAGACTAATAAAATAAAAGTTTTGAACTTTTTAGTGCATGAAATGCAATGATTCTTTATTCATTAATGAGTGTTTTATGTTATTTCGTCTTTCTTTACTGGAAACATTAGTATAATTGTAGTTTTTTTATTCGATGGTTATTTGTTCTATAGAAATTTATTGTATTTATTTCATTTACACCAAGCTCCTACTTTGCACTTATTCAATTTTTGTATAGTTTGAATAAACATTTAAAATATCTCTAATTTTTCAGTTGCTTTGTTTCTAAGATTCAATTTACACTTCCGCGTCATTAGACAGCTTTTCATTGATTTTTAAATAACTTTTCAAAGCCACTGAAACCATCAATAATGTAACAATGAAAATATTTGAATAAATTAGCATCTTTTTGAACAGAGGTAACTCCTAAAATCATGAATGAGTGACAGCTTAAACTATGGCCTAAATACATAATCTGTTCAACTCAACGCGAGACAAATTATGGAACTAAATATAGAATCAAAGAGTTAATGTCAATAGCAACCAGATCTCAAATTGAATTAATGGAGAAAAAGAATATGCACTAAGTATTGAATTTACATAATGAAGGTTACACGGATCAAGGCCTAATAAAAAATGCATATTATTAACATATATTAGCTATTGTGATGACGAAATTAAAGATAAGATATCAAAAAAGAAACTTTAGGTGAAGGATATGTCTACGATGAATCTAATCAAATGTGTAGTTCTAAAGTCATCTAACCAATATTAGAGAACATAAACTTTCATTCTGAACTTTATAATTAAAAAAAGAAAGAGTTACAAACTTCTTTGAAGTAGATTTTAAGAGCAATTTCAATTGAATTTTAAGAGATTTTATTCAATAAAAATTATTTCTAAACAGCATATTGAAAAATTACTAATAAAACTGTTCGAGTTTATTGACGGTAATTGGCATTGTGAGAGGCATTAATAATATTGTTGGCACCTTGTTCTTGATACTCATATTTCATTTTTCCAATTTCTCATGTAAAAAAATAATCTTGGAAAATTGAAATGTTTCATCAAGGTTGACTGTAGTGATTTTACAGGCGTTCACGATTTTTAAAGAAGAAAACGTTTATTTGAATTATGGTAAAAACAGTTTGCGAAAAACATTTTTGTTATTTTTTATTTCTTTCTTAAAACCATTTATGTTGTGTAAAAAAACAGATTGTTTTAATATTCGATAATTGTAATATATAAATTTTGATTTAGTAAATTTAAAAATACAGAGCTCTAATGCTTAATATTATTTCATTTTTAGCTATATTACTACCTATTTACGTCTTTATTTTATCTACAAATTTAATTGGTGGTATATTTGGTGTTCTTACTGGATATAGATTTATAGAAGAGTTATACATTAAATTACCTTTAAAAGTTTTTGCTTATGCTGAATCTACTGTATGGAAGAATGAGCAACTCGAAACACAAAGAAAAGGTATCAAATGGTCAATGAGTATAGGTTGCTATGATAGAGACATGTGGACTATTAATAATCGAGACGTTCGATTAGATCAAGACGGAATAAAATTTAATCAGGCATTTATTAGAGATGCTAATAATAAATTTAATTTAGCGGATCCTTCTTATTTTGTCAAATCTGGAATAGAAGCTATTATAGAACAAAGAGATTTTCATCAAATGAAATGGAAGTTTTGAATTTATTAAGCCGATCTCATTCATATCAACATATAAACCATCAATTGACAATTTTATGGGTAGTTGGAATTTTTACTAGATACGCCATTCTGTAAAATTGCGCACTCTTCTGAAAAGAAATGATTTTGAAGGCTATTGATTTACGTTCTGAAGCCAATAAACTCGGTAAATTTATCGGTCACGTCTAAGCGAATTCTCCAGCATTCCAAGCTGGACTGTTAACAAATGATTTTTTCATTGAAGTAAACGGCTTCAATGTTCGTGACAAAAACCATCAACAAGTTGTTAAAAGAATTAAAGAAAATCCTTCATCAGTCACTGCTGATTATCGATGCAGATGGATGGATACAATTATTGTAGAGCAAACAATATTGAAATTACGAAAGATGTGAATAAGCCAGCTACTAGAGTTCAGCATAATGAAATATCGCTATCTCGAACTAATTCCCACGAACTATTAATGTTGTTAGCTGCAACTGCAGTCATATCCAGTCCTTCCAATGACAACTATTCCTCATCAGCCAAGAAGGACCAAACCACAACATGGATTATATAGAATTTAGGCTTTAATTTGTTTTTAAGTTTTGATTAGTGTAAGAACCATATAAATTTTGCAACAGCTTGGAAAAGCTAATCCAATGTCACTAATTAAGGCTAATTAAAAGAGCTTTCAGTTCGTTGAACAGTGTAGTGTAGCAGTTCTTATAATATAAATATCAAAATATATCTACAAAACTTTTTATAAAATGATCAGATTTATATAAGAAAAACAACAAAATTACATGTATAAAAATAATTCAGGAAATTTAAATAATAAAAATATTTTTTTTATTAAAACAATTATTGCATGGAAAATGGAATTATGTTATAATTGTATAAATTGGAATTATTGCTACTGGAATACTAAAGTATTCTAGTATATTTCTGTAGGTTGGTTCATCTTTATAATAGAAACTAGATTAATTTGATATAATATTAACGATGATTTCAATTTTTTACGCTTTAATAAAAATTAATTTATATCAAGATGATTCTAAATTTCGAAAGTATTAACAATAGTGTTGAGGATACCTAAGTTACAAAATAAAAATAATCATTAAAGGTGTAAAATGATTGGGTGAAATATTTATGAATAAATGGGGTATTCTTCTGGAACTCGGTAAAACAAGAGTGGAAGAGAGATGTGTAAAAATGAGAAGGGAACAGAAGAAAATCAATAAAAACAGACAATTAAATAAAAGGATATTCTTAATTAATAAGTACAAATGCAAAAGAAGCGAAACATAATGCAAAGAAAATATGGATTGGTTTGTTATCTCGATGGCCTACTCGAGATAGAAAGAGAAAAGGGTATGGGAAATCCGAGAAACTGAATTGTAAAAAATGCATACTTCTAACAGCTGTCAGAGATCTCTAAATGACATTGCGAAAACGCGAGAAAAAAAGAATGAATTATCATCAAGTGCCATAAGATGGAAAAGTATAAAAATCAAACACAAATTAACAGGAGAGAAAAATTGAGACGAGAGAAAATTGCTACGAGAAAAACTTGCGACGAAAAGAGAAAATTTGTTAGAACGAAATTTGTGAGAAATATGAATTTACCATGAGAGTGAAATAAAGTGTTGAGAATCAGAAAACAGTTGGAAAAAACTTGTGTATTGAATTAGTGAATCACAGGTAGTTGAGAAACTCAAGTCAAGTTAAAAACAACCAGATCAATTTTGCGAATAGCCCATTACCGGCAGTAATCCAGCGGTCGTGTTTGTAGAGTATTGTTATTGTTGTGCTATTTTTCACAGAGAGTTGTAATAAGCATTTGAAACATTTGGAAATTTTTATCGTTGAATTCATTGTAATCAATTGTGATTTTTCATTGTCGTTATTAAATAGCATGCTCGGAGTCCCATAAGTAATTGGCAGTTAACAATCATCGACCAACTACAATATACCCAACAATAGTATGATTCGTATCACGTTAAGCTCCAAACCAAAAATTGATAAATTTTTCATGTGATGGATAAATTAAAATAAAATTTTCTGATCGCCAACAAAATATGTTTTTAATGTCTTTATAATGCAAACTCGTTAGTGCACTAGTAGATCGAGAATTCCAACAACAATGAAAACATTAAGAAATTTCCTCCGCTAGTATGCACACAGCCCGCTCGTCTGTTGTATATCTGTTGAATCATAAACCTGTCATCCCTGAAGAAACGAAAAAAAATATTTATCTAGTGAAATTCTGTAACGAGAAAAAGGTTTTGTAATTAATTTCTGAATTGAATTATATAAAAATCTTTAAAATTAAAAGTATGTGTATTAGTTCGACCTCAACTCTCTTGACCTTCTTTGGTTATCCCAGAAGAATTTCAAGCTCCAAACTATATTCATGCATGCTGTTGCATTAATTCCTATGTTTGTCTTATTTTCAGATCTCTATATCTTCTGAATTTCGAGATAAATTTTAGTGAACATAGAACAATAGAAATGGAAATAAGGATAACAATTTTAATATTATAAAATTTAATTAATTTACGAAATTACTTTTAATCACAATTAAATTAAAATAATAAAATTGCATAACATTATATTACCAATATAAATAATGCAACTTTAATGATATAATATAACAAGGGTGGGCACGCATGAGTTCAATGAGAGACATTTTCCGAAAATTTATTTTTTAAAGAGCCACCATAGTGAACTACATATTTTTTTTATTTCATTAATTTGATTAAAAATGACTTAAACGCTATTAAAAACAATTATTTCAAAATTTAAGTAACAAACATAAAATATAATAAAAATCCATTAATAAAAAGTAATAAAATTTCTTGAATTAACGAAGACTTTTGGTCAAATCTTTGAAATTTGGTGTATACTTTGTTAAAGCTGTTCGCAGCAATTCTGTAAGATGCTGATTGCTCAACTGTGAACGATATTTCGACTTCACGAACTTCATTGTGGAGTACAAAGATTCACAACAATATGTTGTACCAAAAATTGAAATTAGACGGCAAGCAGCTTGTTTTAAGTGTGGATATTTTGCCTCTGGTACGAGTTTCCAAAATTCAATTATAGAAGTAACTTTATGGTGCATTTACAAAGCCTGGTCCTCTTTCATATCTAATAACTCCAATTCCCCAACCGCTTTTTTAACAAGTATTACTTCAGAAATTGGAAATCCATCTTCAATAATATCACAAATAAATGGGTTCACAAAAAATGCAAATGTAGATTTAAAACTTTTCAAATCTTCAAACCTACATTTGAAATCCGCTTGCAATTCTTCCAATTTTTCACTGTATTCGTTTACTTTTTCTTCTGTGATATCAATTTTATTAGCTTTTATTCGTGGAAAATGATTAAATATTTTCGACCTAAGATCGTTCACAAAAAGCCGAAGTTTAGCTTCAAAACTAAATAACGTTTGTGACAAATCAATAATTATTAATAATTAACAAAGCGCCGCCTACTACAAAATAATTTTATAAAGCAGTAAAATGTGAAAAACAATGTTTCGTTAATTTTTAACATTTATGAAAATACAATTGCAACAAAAAAATTTTTTTTAAAAATTCAGTTGAAAAAATTTCAAAATAAAAAAATCGAATTCAATTTTCAAATTCAATTATCAAAAATTCAATTATCAATGAGCCGCAGTTTACTCAACGAAGAGCCGCATTTGCCCACCGTTGTAATATAAAAACTTGGTAATTCTACACCTCCATTAAAAACTTTGAGAATTATTTAATTCCCTTGAGTCATTAGATGCAGTTTTAATTGAATATTTAGCAATATGGTGGAAATTTAATTTAACGAACTATTTAATTAATTATATTATTGTTATTATTAATAGTTATTATTACTATATGGTTTATAGTATTTTTTATTCATTTTAAATCGTTAACAAAAAATTTTAAAAATATTTTATTTTAAAAATCGTTAAAATTTTAGACATTTAATTAACCCTAAATTTAAAATTAATAAAAATGAATAACAGTAATTTTTGCTTTGTATTACTTTACTAATTTTCCTATAGTCATGTCAAGTTGTAATTCATATTTAATACATCTATGTTTTGTAATCTAATTTTAAAAAACGTAAAAATGGCAAATCACGGAATTTTTCATCTCAGAAAATTGTTGCTAAAATATAAAAATACATTATAGTTTCAAACGAAATTTCCCGAAAATATCAAATTAGGTTTTAAATTTATTATGTCATCGTCCTTTTAGGATTTTTATAGGATTTATATCAGGGTTGTCAACGCCGATCGCGTAAAGATATTTGGTCGACCGGCAATAATATATTTACAATTCAGATATTTATTTCCTTTCAAAATTTAAAAATGTATTTTTAAACTTTAAAATGTATTTTAAACTTTATTTTAATTTTACACAATTAGGTAAAAATTTTTATTACCTCGAAAATTAAAATTCTGTTCATTTTTTAAGTGAGGTAAGAAATTCTTATTACCACCTTGCTTAGAATCTTAAATTATAATATTTTTTAAAAACTTCATATTTATCAATGTAATTTTTTAAAGAGGTAAATACAATGTTTCGTTCTGCAATTTATTTAAATATTAATTTAAAGTGATTTTGTCTTCAAATGACTATTTTTAAGTTGCAAGTGTAAGAACCTGACGATGCTGGACTATATGAACTACTTATTCATACTGATTTTAGGGAAATTTTCTATAGCGATTTAGGGATCTAATCAATGAAATTAGGCATTTCCTTAGCGAGAGGGGCGAAGTTTACAAGCAGTTAAATGACGATATTTGGCGTTTTTCACCGATTTAGCAATTAAATTAAATGATTTAAATTTAGAACTACAACGTTTCTGATAAACTAATTTTTTCATATGATTAGTGCTGCAGACGCCTTCGAAGAGAAAATAAATTTGCTTTTATCAAAGCTTGGAAATCAAAATTTATCTAATTTTCCAAACATGTTGAACCAATTAAAAGGTCCTGCTCCAACTATTTATGATGGAAATAAATATATCAAAGTAATTAAGAATGTGACAACCGTTTTCAAGATTTTAAAAAATTTTATTCATTAGTTTTCCATTTGATAGCAATATTGAAGCAGAAATTATTACTTTAAAATGTTATTTATATTAAAGCAAGGGTTTCTGAAGAGAAATTTTCTAAATATTTATCGTAAGATAAGTTTTACAATTTGAAAAACTGTGCTGAAATTTAAACACCTGTTTTGGTCCAATGTATTTATGCGAATCGGCTTTTTTGCAAATGAAATACGCTCAACATGCCGCGCTAATTTAACAGACGAACATTTAGAATCCCGCTTAAGATTTTTTCTGAGGAATTACTCTCCAAATTACTCAAGAATTATAGATACGATGTGCAATATACAAATGTTAACAAAATAATATATTTTGGTAAAAAATATATAAAGTTTGTGAATGTTTATTATTGCTATTAAAAATATTATTTATATCTGGTTTTTATTTTATTTAAACTTGAAATTAACTTTAATACAATTAAGTAATCTTTCAAAATCTTAAAAATTTGTATTTTAAAATACTACCTACTCTAAGCCATACTTTTTGAAAATAGATAGATATATGCACTCCAGATCTTATAGGAATCCTCACCTCTCACAAATTATTTATTTTTGTCGGATAGGGGGAGTTCCTTTTTTTAACAAACCTCCAATATAAAAAAAAATTTTTAATCAATAATTACATAATAATATTATTTTATTTAAACGTCCATTATGTAATATTTTCATTTTGTTTTAATCGTTGATTAAATACTATTATAATTCTATTTTCATTGTCGATTATGTAATATTTAAAATTTTGTTTAAATCGTTGATTATGCCATCTATTTTAATTTTTTATAATAATTTCAAAGACTAGTTGTCAAAAATAAGTTAGGGGTGGGGCGTTGTCAAAAAAAATATTTACCCCTATTCGACCATAAACATAATTTGTGAGAGTCGAGGATTCCGATAGGGGTCAAAAGTGTGAATTTGAAAAAAAATGCCATGTGTACCTCTGGAGCAATGGAAAATACTCTATAGCCCTTTGGAGATAAGGTTTTTTTAACGAGTCGTATTTTATGTACAAAAAAATCCTTGTTTCAAAGAGACCCTCTTACTATTGTTTGAATTCCATTACCTCTCTGCAGCAATGGTTTTTTAACGAGGGCTGGATTTTGTGTACATGAAATCCTTGGGTCAAAAAAAAACCCTTGATATAGTGTGAATTTGAAAAAATACCTAATGGTCTACTCCAAGGGTACACTAACTACCAACATTTGTATTTTATAATATTATAATTGTATGTTATTAATATTGTATTAAATTAAACATTATATTTCATTAAGCATTACTTTTTTTTAATTATAACTGGTTTTGTTGAACTTAAATGTTTCAATAGATTTTATAAATTATTTAGGGTTAAAAACCAATTTAATTTACTTGATTTAGATGTTTTATAGTGAAATATTTGTGATATTTAGATAATAGGAATTAAGATCAAAGTTAAATGGGGTAGAATAGGATATAGTCATATAAAGGGATTTTAAGGAATCTTATTGATTTGATTTAAAAGATGAAAATATATGATCTTATACTGGTATTAATCGCTAAAATACCAATCTTTAAAGAAAGATATTTTAGGGAAATTTGATGCTTTTTAGATGGTTTTAGAGAGGAACCAATCATTCGATTGGATAAAACAAATGGTAGAATATTGTCATTTAGTAATTTATTTAATGAACTGGTTTATTCAATGTTATCATTAGTGGGCTTATATGTCGCCATTGGAATTTAATGATAATTTTTTAGATATTTCTAAGGTAAATTGTTGACTTAGTATGATACCATAAATTTAAAATCTATTACTTTAATTTAATTAATTAACTTATTTTTAATTATTACCCTAATGTCTCAATGGTTGTCAATTCTTCAAAATATCTTATCATAAATTTAAAATCTATTACTTATTTTGAATTATTTAATTTAATTTACATTAATTTACTCAATTTTTACTATTCATTTCCACCTGGTGTTGTCTTATTTTAAAATTATTACTTATTTAAAATTTTATTTACCCTAATTTACTTTAATTTACTTAATTTTTAATTATTACCTTAATTTCCCATAATTCAATGAATTTTCTAAATATTTAATCAAAAATTCATGTAAAAAAATGTTTTGGGCCTAAAGATGCTTTGGCTTTTTAACGAGGGGTGGATTTCGTGTACAAAAAATCTCTGGGACCAAAGATACCCTCTTACTATAGTGTGAATTTGAAAAAAATACCCTATAGCTCTCTTCAGCAATGAAAAAATTTCAAATGTGGGGGTGGGGTGGGGTGGTACACTAGATAGTCGTGCTGCAAGGGACTTCTATCTACCTACTATTGTATTAAATTTAATATATTATATTTCATTAAGCATTACTTTGGACAGCTCCAGAACGTTTGCGTAATAATCCACACTTACCAAGTGGTACAATCAAAAGTGATGTTTACAGTTTTGCAATCATCTGTCAAGAAATTATTTATCGAAAAGGTCAGTTTTATATCGAAGAAGATGAAAACATGATTGCCAAAGAAAAGGTTATGAAACTTAAATATCTTCAATCTTATCCATTTCGTCCAACCATTTATGCTACAGATGGTTGCACCGATGAGTTTGTAAAAATTGTCACAGATGCTTGGTGTGAAAATCCACTCAATAGACCGGATTTTCCAACAATTAAAGGTGCTTTAAGAAAATTAAATAGGTTATATTTTATTTCGTTTAAGCATCTGTATTAATATTAATTAATCAAGTATTTTATGTTTGTTTATCTAGTAATTAATTGTAAATATTATTTTTTCAAAAATTGACAGACGAATAACAGCCGCAATTGTGAAATAGACAATATTTTGTAAGGAATATAGACAGTTATCAACTTAAGAATCTTTTTTTTATTTCTTCATGTCCCAGAACATTTTTGGTTTACGGCATACTTAAAAACATATCATTGTTTTTCCAGTTTAAGTAGATTTATGTTGTTATTAAATGAGGTTGCAGACTTAAATTTAAGTAAAAATTATTGTCTAATTTCAAGACTTTGAACATCGTTACTAAAACTAGTTGCTAAGTCTTAAATTATAAACTTTATTCAAATTAAAGTAAAGTTATCAAAAATTACAGAAAGGATGATTTTGTTTAAGCATCAAGGTTATTTTTTATTTATTCTTACCAAAGGAAATTTTAGGCTCACTGTGTTTTTTTTAAATAATATCACTATTAATTTTTAATTTTTCTGTAAAATTTCTTCATTTAAATTTAATATGAACCATAGTTTCTGAGTTTGAAATATTAGATGTTTTTAATTGACTCATTTATATAAGATGTTTAAATTTTTAAATCTTTAAATTATGCAATTTTTTATTTGTTTATTTGTTGACATCGAAAAACAATTAAAACACATGCTTTGCGTTATTGTTTCTGATTTTTATTTTCAATAATGAAATCTTTTAAAATAAAATTTGCAAGAATTATACATAACTATATCGAAATCTTCATTCATTATATAGTTGGAAAGCAAAATCGTGATTAAATTTCATTATCGTCATTGACAAAAAAATTATTTATTATAAATAAAGATTTTTAAATTTTCAAAATCAATATAAACAAATTTTTTTTAAAAAGTTTATTTTAAAAACAAAAACAAATCGAATTTTGGACCAGATTCCAAAAAGGTTTTCAAGATTTAGTATAAATTTTATTTATTAAAAATGTTATTAAAAGTTAATATCTATTATGTAAATAGAATTTATAGGTTAAAATTAAGTGTATTTTATTAATATAATAATTTACATCAAATAAACATTTTTAAAATATATTTAATTAAAAGGATTTATAAATAACAAGTTTTTAATTTTTCACAAAAACCGCCAACTCCAATTATTAAAACAAAAAGATATCTAACTCTCCCCTTCTTAACCCTTTCATTCGGGAATTAATTCTGTGGATAAATTAATTATCTAGACTATCAAACCTAGTAAGGGGACTCAAATTATGCAAAAAAATAAAAAAATAATTTAATTATTAAAATGTACTAGAACAAATTTCAATTTTCTTAAAAATTACTTTTCACATTATATTTTCGAAAAGGTACAACAGATATTCAGCACACAAAACTGTGTACAATATATTGTACACTCCATATAAAAGGGTTAAGACTTTTTCCACTTCTTCAGCCACTCGATTCTTCTTTCTTTCGTTCTTTCTTGTGAATGTAGTTCGACTCTATGAGGTGATAGAAATCTGACGATTTTATATGGACCATCGTATTGCATTCCATCCTTGTGCCTCTTCTGTGGCTCTTTACGTTCGAGTACCTCCTCCCCCACCTCGAAAACACGAGTGCCCCTCTTTGTCTGATCCATAGCTCTCATAGTGTCTGCGGCTTTACTCGAGTTAAATCTCGCGTCTTCGATTATTTCGCTTCTTGATATCTCGGCTTGTTTCAGGTTAGAGTGTATGTTAACACTCCGTCCATAAATTATCTCAAATGGTGATAAACCTGTAGCACTTTGTAGTGAACTCTATTCTGGGTAGAAGTTCGTGCCAGTTTCTCTTTTCACATCCACCTGCCAATGTTGCTGTAATAAGATCTCTTATCGTTCGAATGGTTCGTCCGGCTATACTATTTGATTGGTGCTGGTAAGGTGAGCTGAATTCCTGTTTGATTCCAAGTTTCTGTCTTAGGAAATGCCCTTCAAAATTTCGGCCTCTATCTGTTAAAATGCTCTTCGGTTTTCCAAATCGATAGATCCAACTATTAAGTATTGTTTTGAAAATTGTCCCTTCGTCTTGCTTTGTGATTGCAGTTAAAAAAATCAGTTTGCTAAAACGGTCCACCATTACTACCATATATTTTTTATGGCGTTCATTTCCATGTAAGCCACATCTATAACAATCTTTTCTAGGAATTCAGAGCTATATCTAGGAATAAATGTTTCCTTGGTTCTTGTCTGATCGATCTTTTTCTTAGCGCAGATCTCGCAACATCGTAAACAGAGTTGGATTGTTTCTTGCATTCTCGGCCAATAAAATATCTTTTCCATATAATAAAATAATTTTTTAACTCCAATGTGACATAGTTCTTCATGTAGGGTTGTTGTTAACAGGTCTGCAAATGTTTCTGAGACTAACATTAAAATATTTTTATTCTTTTCTACTGTTATTTACTGTTATTAATTCGTGTATTTTTTACGTTAAAAGGAAAACAATTCTTTTTCTCCCGTGTACATCCATTTTCCAATATCTCTCGTAGCTCTCGAAACTGAATGTCCTTTTGTTCTGTTCTTTGGATAGTATATATATATATATATATATATATATATATATATATATATATATATATATATATATATAATCTTTGATTTTCCTTCCTTAGCTTCTTCATGTCTTGTTTGACACTGGATGCAAATCATACTTTTAATCTTGATAGTCCATCTACATTCGAGTGTTCTTCGCCTTTCCGATATTTTAGTTCAAAATCATATTCCGACAGGTTAGCTAACCATGTTTGGAACTGCGGACTGATTGGCGTTTTTTTAGTGTTCATGAAAACCAATGCTTTGTGGTCGGTGCGAATTATGAATTTTTTTCTGTACAGATATTCTCTAAAATGCATGACGTATTCATGTACGGCAAGCAGTTCTTTCTTGGTTATACAGTATTCCTTTCATGTGATGACATATGTCTCGAGCCATAAGCTATGACATATTCTTCTCCATCTTCTGTAATTTGACTCAAAACTGCACCAATGGCTCCGAAACTAGCGTCTGTGTCTAGGATAAAAGTCCTATCTTCTCTTGGAAAATCAAGGATAGATACTTCGCACAACCGTCTCTTCAGAGTTTGGAAGCTCTCATTACATTCTTTAGTCCAATTTATATCTTTATCGCATCTAGATGTTGCAGCGTATAATGGTTCGGCGATTTTGGCATAGTCTTTGATGAATCTTCTATAGTAGTTCGTTAATCCGAGAAGCGATCTCAATTGTTTTGAACATTTTGGTACTTCTGCTTTCTCGAGCTCTTCCACTTTCTTCTTGTTTGTCTGGATAACCTTCTCGTTAACTGTGTGACCAAGGAAACACATTTCTGTTTTACTGAATTTGCATTTTTCTGGATTTATCTTCAGTCCTGCCATTTGGATTCTTCTGAATATTTCCCTTAATAGCTCATCGTGGTTTTTTTGACTTTTACCATATACCAAGATATCATCTAGATCAGCGGTTCTCAAATTCTTTGAAATTTTCTGCGAGTCGGTCCCTTTAAAAATTGTTAGATAGCTTGCGGACCCCTAATAATAAAAAATAAAAAAGGTATAGCAAATAAAACATATATATCGAGAAAATATTACATCGTAAAAGTTAAATAACAATTTTAATGCGACGGATGCAGGCGTTTTTCCAGAACTAGAGCTTCTAGATTTGGCTTTGTCTTGGCCAGTGCAACTCGCATATCATTTGTCGCGCATAATCTATTTCTTGCTTTTGTTTTAATTGTAAGTAGTGTAGAAAAAGCCGACTCATACTCATAGGTGGTTGCAAATGGAATGAGGACTTTTAGAGCCATCTTTGCAACATCAGGATAGGACAGTGCCATTTCAATCCAAAAGTCACTACAGCAAGTTCCACGGAAAACATGTTTTGCACCCTCATCGTTTATTAAATCAATAAATTGTTCCTGAACTAAATTGTCGTCCGAGGGCAGGTGACACAAAACGCAGTTTTACCCCGTAAGGGGGCTAATGTTGAATTGATTTTTAATAACAGAAATGATTAAATTTTTTTTTGATGTTTTTTTTTAAATGATTTAAAAAAAAAATATGCGTTAGTTCGTCGCGGTCCCCTAGGGGACCGCGTACCCCACTTTGAGAACCGCTGATCTAGATAAACTACTACTCCCTTGAATAGCATTCCTTCTAGCACTGTGTACATCTGTCTCTGGAATGTCGCAGGGGCTGATGCTAAGCCAAACGGTAGTCTATTGAAGCAAAATTGTCCTTCTCATGTACTGAATGCAGTCATTTCTTGAATTTTTGGAGCCAACTCCACTTGATAATACGCCTGACTTAAATACATATAAGACATATTATATTGCCAAATAACTCGGACACAAAATATTTTTCCGTCCATTGGATATTAAATTTCCTCTTTTCTTCTGCTATCTTACTTTTTTAGCAATAGATTCTATGGACATATGAATATAAAATTTTCAATATTTAAGATTATAGTTCTCTGAAAAAGAAATTAACTATTAACAGGTATACTGAGCCGTAGTTTACTGAAAATGTATTTATTTCAACAACAGAGAAAATTTTAAAATCCATTATTATAATTAATTAATCCAATAAGGTTAATTTAGTTTTAACAAGATGGTCTTCGCTTGAAGGCATGACGACCGCTAGCCACGTCTGAAAATTAAAATAATTTTTAATGTCAAATCAAAAAAATTTCAAGAGGGCAACGTGTCATAAAATTAAGATTACATACCAAAAATGAACTTCCTAGGGACCTTGGATCTATATCCAGGCATACAAACGTGAGAGCCCAAACAGACGCAAACACACACTCACACATGTGTCTCTAAAACTATTTTTTTACAAGATGATTTTACTTTCATTAAACACATGGTGTTGTCACGATGCTTAAGGTAAATTATGTGTCTCTATGTAGGCTACAAGGCAATCATAATTTAATGTTATGTCAATAGAGTAAAAACTAATCTAAGAAATCCTCAAAAATAATCCATAATATAAATGACAATTTTAAAAATGTAAATGAAGTGAAAATAATCGAGTTTGGATTTTAAATAATCTACGTCCGCAGTCCTAGCTAAGACTAATCACAGAACTAAGAAATTGATAATATTATAAAAGTAATTTGATGAGATAATATAAAAACGAGACGGGTATAAATCCACCGGCAAGTAAACAGAATTGCTAGTTGGTCGAAAGAAAAGTGATATTGCAGTGAAAGGGAGTAAAAGTGAATTAAATTTTAGTGCTAACCACATCGTTTTGAATCTAGTGTACCAGAAAGGGATATCTCCCGTTGGAAGATTTATCCCTGTTCAAGATTCAGTTTGAAATTGAAATGTAGGGTAAAGAGTTATTTAAAGTTGTGTAAACTGAAATTGTTTTGTTAAAGTGAGTAATAAAAGAAAAATGTAATTGTGATTTCGAATAAATACTATTGTGTTGGGTGGTTTATTTGCTTAATAAAAGGACACCAATGAGTCAGACAGTGATACTGATTTACATAAAATACCCAACAAAGTTATTACCATGGGAAATGAAAGATTCAGATGTCCAGAAGCTTTGTTCCAGCCATCATATTTGGGAATGGAAACTGCTGGTATTCATGAGACAACTTATAACAGCATAATGAAATACAATGTGGATATTCGTGAATATTTATATAGCAATGTAGTTTTATCAGGTAGTTTCACGGTGTATCCTGGTATTATAATCATATTCAAAAAGAAATATCAGCTTTGGCTTCACGAACAATAAATATTAAACACTGCTTGATGACTATGAAACTGTCAAAATATATCACAAAACGTATGTTTCAGTAGTGCTTTTTAATAATTAAATCTTTGCCAAATTTAATTCATTAAATACATATTTGACTTTAAAATTTGCCAAATTTTCTAATCATTTATAAACGCATAAATAAATGTCTTTTTTATTAAAAATCATTTAGTTTATTTAATTATTTATTATGACAAATATATAATATTAAATCATGAAATCTCTAAAAGCTCTATTGAAATTATTAAAATATGTTTAGAACTATATTTTTCAATACCAAAACATAAATCATCAATTTCTTTAAACATAATTCAATTTGAATGCGAAAACTGTTTATCTGGACAATCTTTGATCAAAGAAATTCATTTAGATTAAAGCAATTCTTAGATTAAAAATTTAATTAAATGAAAAAAATTAGAAAAATTTTTTTAAATATGATGCAAAAATTGATGAATTTCTAATTAAATATTTATATTATTCAACACGATAACAAGTATATTTTGTTTTTCTTATTTGTCAGTTACATTATGTAGCTTACAAGTAATTTTTTCAGATGATGAAAAACTCAATTTTTATAACATTTAATTTTTTTTTAATTTTTGTTATTTTTTGTAATTTATATTTAATTTATTTCATGTTAGTCGTGCGTAAAGAATGTCTTTTAACTACTGGCAGTGAGTTTAAAATTGGAAAAATAAGTTTTAAAAATCATTTAATTGAAGCGGTTTATTTAGATACAATCTATACTATAGATTATCAAACTTATTTCTTTTACCGCCTCCTTTGAAAATCAATTATTTTTCAGCGTCCCCACAGTAGTTATAACTTCTTTTATCTCCGGCAAAATTAACGTTTCTCCGATGATGTGTGATTTACCTGTTTGAGCAATTTACAGAGAGATTTTGTATGAAGGTCGAAGTCCGTCATCGTCTTCCTTATCAGCCATCGAAAAAAGTTTCATTACACATGGCTGAACATTATGCTTCTTTTCCAGATCTTGAAAGTAGGCTACATTTTTGTCCTTATCTGGATGCATTTTATTCAAATGATCTTGAAGTCTTGAAGGCTTCATCGCTTCGTTTGAAAATGTTTTTGAACAAAGAAGACACAAAGACGAAGATGAGTTTATCGAATTTTCTATGAATCCATATTTAATATATTCTACACTGTATTGCCGTTTCTTCTTTTTTGTTTCCGATATGGCTTTGTTTTCAAAAATATGTAAATAAAGTGTTGAACTTAAATACTTGTTTAAAGATAGTTCGCGAAACCACTAATGAAAATATAAGAAAAATTAAGAGCTTTTATATAGTATTTAAATACAGCAAGTATCGACAGGAATAAGACAAACACGCACAAACTCGTTTATCTCTTTCGACGCTCAATCGATGAGTATCGATGAACCAGCCGATTGCTACCGGATTGCTCCAATAGAGTTATTTAACAGAAACTTGTTACAACTTGAATGCGTACGGCGTGTGGGTATCCTACGATATCTATGTTAAGTATTTTAAGTTTTTATACAATCATACAGGATAGAAATATAAACTAATTATTCGTTATTGTGTAGTAGGTAGGTTTTAATTTTAGTGAAATTTAAAATATAAAGTAAATGAAATTACAAATCTACCATCGTCCTCTTAACCCACGTAAACGCCCCTCTCTAGGTCTCAAACGCCCACAAGGGGGCATTATCGTCCACTTTAAGAAAGACTGATCTATAGTAACAACAGCATGAAATTGTCGTTACTTTATGGTGACGTTATACTCAGAAATTTCATTATTATCACTTAAAAATGTAAAAGTTACCTTTTTTTATCTTTTAGAGATGTTCCGCTATTTAAAATACCAAGAAAGCTTCTTATAGAAAACCCACAATGAAATAGTTTTTCAAAGAAAAGACATAGACCACACTAAAAATAGATTAAAAGCTAAGCTTTTGGTAAAACGTTAAGAAAGATTGATTCAATGAAATTATTGAGAAAAGAATTATTAATAATAAAACTTTCTAATATAAAATTAACTAACAAATCAATTAGAAAATGTTAAGTTAATGGGTTAGGAAAAAAAGACAAAGTTTGTGTTTTATTATTATTATTATTTTAATTATATTTATTACTCACAAAAAATTGTCATCCGAAATTGAGCTCAATTTTTCAAATAGATCTAATATTGGACAATTGAATCTATTTTACAACTTTTAATAACTTTTATAATATATGACGACACGTCATTCTTGATGACAAAATTCATGGAGGATTTTGGATATTTTATACTGAAATAATGGTTCTCGCTATTATTCATTAATTTTCAATAGAATTTATGTTGAGAGATACCGTAAAGACTCTGAAGTCATCTTACCACATGAAAATTCCACTAACACTAATATACAGTTCGCTCGTGAATTACCTAACCCAGAAGGCAAAATTGCTTATTTAGATACCATCACTTTCAACACAGATGTATTCACTAAAAGTCTAAACAGTGGGAATGTCACGTTCCACTCCAACGAAAAATCGCCAAATTTACAAGCGCTATTTACAAAATGATGTCGATGTAGATGCTATTTTTAGCAATGGGTGTGGAAAAATTGAGATTGTCCTCAATAGTTTTCCTACATTAAATTGTAAGACTCTGTACCGAGGATGAGATAATGGCAGCAGAAAAGTAGCAAGAATTAGATCATTTTACTCTAGTGTGAAAATAGATCAATGATGAAAAGGTATTTTACTAAAATTTATATACTGGTTTACGGCGACATTCATGGTTCTATATTACATTTTAAACTTAATAGGCTAATGGAATTGTCTTGGTGTCGGCATTTGTAATGACCAGCCAGTTAAATGAATCTATTGGCCTGCACTGCACTTTTATGTTGACTTCATTCAATTAGAATATTTACATTTATTGTAAATATTCATCCATTATATCGGCTCCTGTGAATGATTAGGAAAATGGCGTTCAATAAATCAGTGAAATTTTTGTTCACTTTAACATAGTTTCATTAATGTAAATTCATAATGATTTAAAATTAAAACTATTCGTGTAATTAATGTAAATTGACTTTAAGGTCTGGCGATACAGGTAACATATTAGACAACCTTCTGTCACGTATGGAGCAATATGCAAATAATCTTGAAGGATTAGTTGCGGAAAGAACTGAACAATATTTGGAAGAAAAAAGACGAGCTGAAACACTTCTTTATTCTATGCTTCCTAGGTAATTATTTCAATGATAAATTTGGATAATTACATTTATACATTTCATAGGTCAGTTGCTCATCAGCTAATTCGAAAACAAAATGTTATTGCCGAAAGCTATGAAATGGTCACAGTTTATTTCAGTGATATTGTTGGGTTTACTTCACTATCAGCTGAATCTACTCCCATGGAAGTAAATCTTGCTGCATATTATTTTATTTGGGATCTTTGTAATTTTTCATGTATAACTAAATTGAAATGTGTTAAAATCTTTATTGGAAACTCTGCTTTTGGTTTGCATTGTGACCTTCTTTATAAGTGATTAATTAATTATTTATTTGTTTGTCATTAATCTAGCAAAAGGATTTATAAACTCATTCAATACTCGGAACTCTTCAATTACATTGAAGTGAAAGATGATAGTTTCTATTAGCCTGATAAACAATTCCGTATTATCCACTTCCTCTTCTTGAATATATCAGAACTTATTGACATCCTCAAAACTCAATAAGTTAATCATTTCATCTCCTTGGTATCGTCTGTCATATGTCACATTAGTCATCTTATTGTATGCAGTTGAATATCTGAAAATTTCTATTAATCTTATATTGAAGGTACATTGAAGATTAATGTGAAAATGGGACATCTTTTCCATTTCTTCCCTATTCATTATATGCACTCGAATGCGCATTAGCATGACACCTTTTTTATTTTTATTTTTTAATTAATTTTGTCTTAAGTCTACCATTTTTGCTTGAAATTGCAAAAATGTATGCTGGAGTTACAGGTATATCATACAAAAAAAAATTCAAGAATTGAAAGGGTTATGAGTATCCTAGAAGATTTTATTTAACATAATTAAATGCATATAAATA
>CAUHTR010008212.1:0-37976 GCA_959609185.1 Schmidtea polychroa | reverse complement strand
CATAAAAATAATGTTTTTTAAATTATTTTCTAATATTTTTTGAAAATCACTGCGACAAAATTTTATTAAACAAAATATTATTTTTGATTTGAAAAGAAAATTTTTTCTTTATCATTCTCTAATAAAAATAACTAAATTTTTATCTTGGTATTACTCATGATATTCACATTTTTTAAGTGATATTTTTATCAGCCCGACTACTTTTGATTTGTAAACTAATGGCCACAAAATTAGATTATAAATAATCAGTCTGTAATTATTTTATGCGACAAATCACACGTAATAACGGTACTTTTGACGGTATTATTTAGGATTTTTTTTTCGCTGTTAATTCTGTATAAAGTATTTGTGCTACTTGAGGAAATTAACTTTTAAAGCTATAATTTGAAACATAGTTATACATCCTTCTTTCTTGTATTTTTATAATACTATATATTATTGACAGACCCATGCTGTGCTGCATAAAGACACAGGTAAAATGTGAAATGTACGAACCAATGCAGAATTCGTATTATATATATTATAAGAACTTTTTTTCTTCCCTTTTTCACCACTGATTATTTTTTCCATTGAATTTATTAAAAAGAGAGCTTCAAGACTATAAATCAGTAATATATCGATGTTTGTTGATACTCACGAATTTTCGGCACTGCATTTTTCACTTGATTAGTGACAATAGTGTTTCTCAAAGTGTTTCGCGAAATCTTTTTTAAAAAAACTAGCGTTGATTTGACATGACTGTTAGAAGAATATATTTTTATTCAATATTTATTTAAAATATTCCAAAATCGTAACATGCAATTGTAATATTATTTATACTACTTCTAATTTGGGAGTATTATTCCAAAACGCAAGAAGTTTTGGTCTAAATGACGAAAATGAAAAGCATTACGTAAAAACTAAACAATAATAAATGTATAAATGTGTGTGTCTCTAACAATAATGACAGTAAATAAAATTCTTTGATAATAATTCACCTCACAATTTATCCCATACAAGCAAATATGTAAGTTTTTAAAGTATGTTTTTGGTAGAATTTTTGCCAAAAATTGTTGACTTCTACTAAGAATAATTATTACATAAAATTCGAAAAATGAAAAACAATTAAAAAATTATCACCAAAATTTAATTAATGATACGATATGGAAAAATTTCATCCAAATTTGATGTTCAAAGACAAATTAATTTGATTGAATAATGACAAATAGTACCTAAATAAAAAATTTTGAAAACACAGAGAACAATATTGAAATATATTCATGTAATAATGTGTTTTGTATTTTAAAATGCGATTCTTTTTTAGAATGTTTATATTTTCACTAAATAATCCCATTGATTCTTCCTGATATCAATATCCTTTGCCAAAGGCCCCACTTTGTCTATATCGTGGGAGTAAGTCTTCCTACAATTTTTAATGTTTTCCGATTGGTCTGCTAGACTAATTTCAAACTGCCAATTTTTAATATGTATTTTGTATTTTACAAATTCTACACTCTTTAAAAAGTTGAGGAAAAGAATTTCGCAGGTAAATTGTCTTCTCGTTGAAATAAAAAAAATATTTTTGCAAAATATAAATGTTTCAGTAAATGTTCAGGAAAAGAAATTAAGATAAAAGGAAATTGGTAAAGGTTAAGAAATGAAAACTTGAAAGATTTTATTGATTGTTTAAGTGTCACAAAATGAGTATATAGAAATGATCAAGGAAAATTTTCAAAACATATATTATCATATGATATTTTGGTTTTATCTTTTATATTTTTTTAATTCAATAAGTTTCATATTAATTTTTGTACACTATAAATTAAGAGAATATATAAGATACACGATATTTCGGCACAGCCTTTATCAAGTGTGTATTATATTTTTATATACAAATATTTTTGTTCTAAATTAATATTTGCTTTTTTAAAAATATTAAAATTTTAAGTTTCAATTTCTTTATTAAAAAACGAATAACTTTATCGATCATTATGATTTCATTTATTAATCTTGTTATTTTTATAGATTGTAACGTTACTAAATAAACTTTACACAACATTCGACAGTATTTTGGAACAGTTTGATGTTTATAAAGTCGAAACCATTGGAGATGCGTATGTGGTATGCTCCGGTTTACCAACACCAAATGAGAACAATCACGCAAGAGAAATTGGTAGAATGGCTATTGCATTTCTCAAGGAATTGTTCACATTTGTAATTCCTCATCGGCCAGACAGACAACTGAAATTGAGAATTGGGATACATTCAGGTTAGTTCAAAAAATTTTTTTATTTTTCATTTTCATTTTTTCATTGCTTAAATAAATTATGTTAGTTTATTATTCAAAATTTGTTTCTGTGATCATTTAAATGTTGGAGTATCAGTTGTCAGTGATAATAAATCTAAATTTGCAATTAACACTAGATTTACTGACATTAGAAGACAATTTGACGGGTGTCCGTAAAAATAAAACAACACATTTCCCCTAAGCGAAAATGGCGACAAAGAAAAGGATAGTGATATATTCGCGTATCATTGTGTCATGAATAATCAACATAAAAAAAATTCGAAAAAATAATATTTCTTTTGTATATTTAATTTTAAAAAGTGAATCCGTCAAATTGACGGGTTCCGTAAATCTAGTGTTAAAAGTGGTGGTTTGGCGATAAATGTTACTTTTTCAAGTATTATTACAGTTTTCTGTGATATAAAAAACAAACAAAAATCATTTAAATATGCATCGAAAATCATATTTACCGAAAATCAACCGTGTCGTAAGAAAACACACAGTCAAATTTTAAAAAATAAGTTATTCCTCGCCAACATAAGTGCATTCAACAAAATGTAAATTAAATAACATGATTAAAAAATGATAACCCAATTTCTTTAAATATCATTGGTATAATCAGGGTCGTCTAAAAACAACACGGGTCCAGGGAAAACCCTTAAAAAATTTTGAGTCTAAAGAAGTAAAAACAAAATATATTTTATAGTATTTATTTAATTTAACCTAATAAATCTAACTAACCTAATGCATTATAAATCAGTGTAATAAAGCTTTTCGTGCTTTTTTATTTGCAAAATATTTTATCACATTTTCGAAATCTAGTTCCCTCGCTAAAGTCGCTTCGATAGCTAAAATACCCAAGCTATTTAATCGATTTTGACACATTATTGATCTTAATAAGTTTTTTACTCTCGCCAATGTGCTGAATTAAAGTTCCCCTTGAGTCACAGTAACTAGTATTGTGCAAAATATTCTCAATGCAATGCAAATATTTTGAAATACGGCATCTATTCTCAGTTTTTTCATTTTATTTATTTAATTTATAGGAAGCACCTGATTTTCACCAAATGTGGCTTTGTGAATGGTTTTCAAATGAATTATTTCATCTGAAATTTCTTTGGCAATATCAGAAGTATACTTATTACATAAATCAATACTACTTTGTATTAACGAGTCAACATCAATTTTTAAATAATTCCACAAAAACCCGAACGAACCACATATTTCGTTCAGAGCTCGATATCGCCAAGTTAAGTTTCCGATAATAAAATCTAAAATTTTGTAAAACACATGCGTTTTTACGCCTTTTACCATAAGAATTAGTGTTAAAATAGATTTTAAAATTTTCCTCTCTTGATCTCTCAAAACCTTTTCTTTGCGCTTTTTTGTCCTAACATGCTTTTCCCTTGTGGTAATCTTTTTCTGTATTTCCATTATTCATGTTGTCATTATAATGATTTCCAATTTCTCTTCTGTTTTTATAAGTTTTCTTGTATTTCGACCTTTTCTGAACATAATCTGATCAATCCTTTCTCACCATGACCTTCCCATCATCTCATTTACATTTGACCCGTTTTTCAAATTTTAATTCGATTTCAAGATTTTGAATTTTCATTATTCATTTGTTAATTATTTGGAAATTTTAAATTTAAGAACCCAAACATTATTATAAATTGTTAAAGTACCATAATATTTCTATTTCATATCTTATTTAGATGTTATATTTTACTGATTATTTCCATAATTTATATAATAACTAATTCTCAAATTCATATTAATTTCTAGGTGCTGTATGTGCTGGTGTGGTTGGTCTTAAAATGCCGCGATATTGTCTTTTTGGAGATACTGTCAATACATCAAGCAGAATGGAAAGCAGTGGATTACGTAATATTTATTAAATAATTATTTTTGCACAAAATCGTTTTTCATAAAATCGTTGCATTTTATTTACTTTTATTTTATTTAAATTACTTATGCATTTTCTTAAAATAAATATTTAAATAATTTAGTTTTATGCATACAATTAAGATTTTCCCATGAATGTGAAAGAATCCAATGAATATATAAATAGAATTATTTCTCTGAACAATAAAATTAAAAAACTGAGATGAATTGAAGTATGCCAAAATATGAAAATATGACATGATTATGAATTGAACAATTTAAGTGTAAATCCGTTTGCACTGAATAAACGCATCTATAATATAAAAAAATCAATATGTGTATACACCCGTTTCCACAATATAAGAGTTTCTATTATCTAAAAAAAAAATCGATAAAATTATATTATAGCAACACACAAACTTACCTGTGTGCAAAAATTTAATGTTCCGAATGTAGAAAGTTTTATTATAGGAATTGAGAAAGTGACAGAAAAATAATTTTACATACAAACACAGGACACATAATATAAAATACACGCAAATTTAATATAGCTTTTTTTGTTCCGAAAGTAGAGAGTCATTAACATACTGTTAACATATCATTAATTTAAAATTATTAAAATTCATGGCTGAAAAAAATTTGGATTTTGAATCTGACAACTCAACTTTGAGTTTTTGAGAAATGGACGACAAAACATCGTAAGATCTATTTATAAAATATTTTTGAAGTTAATATTTCTTTAGATTTTCAGATATTTCTTTGGAGACATTTCCATTTTGCGAAGGTGAAGATCTGACAATGTAAGAATTTTTTTATTTAATTACAAATAATTAAAATATTTTACAGCATATCAGATATTTCTAGTCAAACGCCTTTGTGTGAAGATATTCAACAAGTTCCATCGACATCTTTGGAATTGAAGAAAAAAATTCGAAAATCGTAAATTTTAATAACTAAAAAAAAATAATATTTTCAAAGAATTTCAGAAAATGACAAAATCCGTCTCTTCAATGCATATGAAAATGGAGAAAATTATAAAGATTTTGGAAGATTACTGGGAATCTCCAAAAAATCGATTGGAACCATTATTTCTTAAAAAAATAAATGTTTTTGGTGATTATTTTATTTCTTTTTAGTTAAAAATATATATAACTTACATTTTATTGAAATAATTCCAAATTCATAACATATCATAAAATATACCTAAAAAAGCACCTGAAATTTAATTATCAATATATTATAAATATATTATAAATGCTGATTACAACTAATATTTAAGAGCTTGAATAATGATCTCATAATTATATGAAATCAAAATTCAAGCCTTAAAATATACTTAAATTTAAAAAACTTACTTCTAAAACCACAAATAAAATTGAATTGAGAATGAAAAATGAAATAAACATTCTCATAAATGGTGAGTCATCGATAGATGAACACACCAACATGTATTATAGAGACTTTTAACATGTGGAAACGGGTGTATTATATAAACATACAAACTTACCTGTGTGTTGATTTTTAGTGTTGAAATGAATAAACTGAATTACACAAACACAACACAGTAAAAAATGCATGCAAATTTTCGATATATATAACCGTTGTAATGAATATACGCACTATAATAAATTTTTTACAGAAATATTTAGAATTTTTTAGAAAAAAATTACAGATAAAATTTTTAACGAAGATTCCGAAAACTCAACTTTTATATAGTAATTCAGATAATGAAGACATTATTTCGTAAGATTTATCTTAATTTTTTAATAAATTTAATAGTTTTTTAGTATATCACATTGCCCTGGAATTTGAACTTTACCGTCCGATGTTGGGAAAAAACTAAAAAATCGTAAATTTTATTAACCTAAATTTAAAAATTAATATTTCTATAGAATTTCAGAACTTGACAAAATCCGGTTAGTCAATTCAATGGAAAATGAGGAAGATTTTTATAATTTCGGGCGATTATTAGGAATTCGCAAAGAATCAATCCGAAACAATTTACAAATATAAAAAATTTGGAGAAATATCCACAGGTGGCAGCAATCAAAAAATTTCCGAAATACAGGGAAATCTTTTCCTAGATTATGTGGAAGAAAACTTCTATGCATCACTTCAAGAAATGTGCAATTACATGATGCAACAAAATTGTGTTGCTTCAAAGCAACAATATGCAGATTTTTGAAAAATAGTTTAATTTCAGTAAAAAAAGTCCGGCCATGTGTAGCGGCTCGAAATTCAGATCGCGTCCTAGTAAAAAGAATGGAATATGTTACACAATTCCAAGAAGATGGCTGGCTTAATAGCAAATTGATATACATTGATGAATGCAGCTTCAACACTTGGACAAGCCAAACATTAGGAAGAAAAAAGAAAGGTGAGCATATTTACGCAACAGTGGCAAGTAACCGAGAGCCAAATATGTCACTGGTTCTAGCTATTGGCGTCAAAGGGCCAATACATCAAAAATTAATTGTAGGATCCTGCAAAAAGGATACCTACCAACTTTTTAAAAATTAACTAACGTCTAAACTGAATGATACCGGATACCATATCATTCACGATAATGCTTCACTTCACGGAGGAGCATTATCACAAAATAATTTTATAGAACATCTGCCACCTTACAGCCCATTCTTCAATCCAATTGAAAGTGTTTTCAGCACGGTCAAATGCCGCATAAGGAAGACAATATCAACAGTACGGTGTCATTCGAAAGGAGATTTGATTTAGTTAATGAGGCTCTGGAAAGTGAGCTGAAGAAAGATGAATATGAAAATTTGAAAAACTATTTTCAACGTATCTACCATTTTTCCCTAAATGCTGTAAAAAAATTGATATTTTGTGGGATTCATAAATTGTATGTTACTTAATTACTTAAAAAAATAATAATAAAACTCACATTATATTGAAATAATTCCATCTAACTCCTGAAAAATTAATTAAAAATAATTTATAATAAAAATTGTTGATAAAAAGTATTATTTAAGAGCTTGAATAATGATCTCATATCTATGTGGATCAAAATCCAAGCCTTAAAGTTTACTTTAAATTAAAAAAATTACTTGAAAGCCATTTCTAAAACGGTTAAATACAAATAGTTAAAATAGCTAAATAAGTAGTTAATCTGAATACATGTAGTTAAATTAAGCAAATGCATTCCGAAAAATTCAATCACAAATAATGACGCATCTATAATTGGTTGTACATACCAACCCATATTATAGATGTGTTTATTCAGTGCAAACAGGTGTATTATACCAGTCACTAAATAATGCAGTAGCAGATTAAAGGGGGTCTAATCGGGCTAAAGCCAGGGGCCCCCAATTTTAGGGCCCCAAAAATTTAAAATAAAATTAAAGTAGTATATTATGCTTTTACAAAAAATTCAAGCTTAAAACTTCTACTATGTTGATTACTGTGTTATTACAGTAGGTGTTAAAAACGATGGACTTTTGGAATAAACTTGAACAACTGAAAGTCGCTATTTTACTTGAAATTCGGGACACAATTTTAGAAAGATTTCAGAAAACGAATTTGTCCCTTCAAGAGCGAGGACTATCTTTGAATTCAGTCATCCATTTGTTGAAATCTCTCCTTGAGTTTGTTAAAAGACAGCATTTTGAATTTGATTCTTACAAAGAAAAAGGAAAGCAGAAGTCTGTGGAGAAAGAGTATACACAATCTTCAACACGATCACAAAAGAGAAGTTGTCAGTTTGATGAAGGGTCATCATCTGAAACAGTATTTTCACCGAGACAAAAATTCAAGGTTGAGGTATTTTTGGTAATCATTGACAAACTCTCTTCAGCTCTCCAACATCGGTTAGACGCATATGAAGACATCCATGAGAACTTTGGCTTTCTTACAAACCTAACTGAGCTCAGGAATGACGCCATCCGAGGGGCAGCAGCCAAGCTAATGGAAGAATATTCAAGTGATTTCGAAGACTGCTTTCCTTCATAGCTAGTTCAATTTTTCGAGTTCTTCTAGACAGTTATTGTCCAGCCCCAGGGCCAGGCTCAAGGACAGGAAGAAGCACAATGCGAACCTCAAAACACGTGCACAGAGCTAAAGATGTTGCTGTTTTTGAATGAGCTAAATTTTACACATTCCTTCCCAAATGTTCACGCCGCACTTCGCATCTACCTCTCAATGATTACATCAAACTGCAGCGGAGAAAGATCATTTTCAAAGTTGAAAAGAATAAAAAATGAAGTTAGAAGTTGCATGGGATAGCAAAGGCTGAGTCTGCTCTCTCTAATGAGCATCGAAAGTGTAATTGTAAGCTCACTGACATAATTGATAACTTCGCCATGAGAAAAGTTCGCAAGTGTAGGTTCTAGGTTGAAATATATAGTCTAATAATAAATATTTTAATGAAGTGTGAATTCATTTAACTTTATATAAATTAAACTTACTTCTATTTAATTTTTTTAACTCTCCCTTACAAGTTAGCAATCAGATTATATGGACGCTGGACTGGAGCGGGCCCTAGTTTGAATTGCAGCCAGGGGCCCCGCGCAAGCTTAATCCGCCCCTGAAATAATGGCATCGATGTAAATATAACGAAAAACACCAAATCTAATATATATATATATATATATATATATATATATATATATATATATATATATATATATATATTTAACTACAATACATTTCGATAGAATCACTGTCATCGTCAGGTAAAATTCAAATTCAAATTAAATCAATCTAAATTTTTTAAGAGCAATTTTGCAGTAAATCTGAAATGATTTTAAATTAACTGCAAAATAAATTATTATAGCTAATCTTGATGACGAATTGAAGTGGCAGTCCAATTCAGATACAACCCGAACATTTGTGGATTTCGCCTGGACACCCGGACAGGTGGCAACACTGGCTATATAAATCGCAAAGATGTATTTTCCATAATATGAATTAAGCGATTTTTTACATAAATTAATCGATTCTTGTTAACCATCCCTACAATTACAATATGTAATTAGCATGAGACTAAAATTAAACTTATGATAAGAGTGAATGATAAATAAAAAAGCCGATTTGTTGAATGGTAAAAAAGTAACATAAATAAAAAATTTAGTTCCATATTATATTATTTATTTTATTAGAAATTTACTACATAAAAAAGAAATTATGTTGGAATGCGAGACGGAAATTAAATATGCAAAAGCAGGCGAAAAAGAAAATTTGTTGCAAAAAATGTTAACTTTAAATAATTTTTTTGCTGTCATACATCAAATATGAAACAGGATCTAGTAACTTCTAATCTGACAAGAATAGAACGGAATAAAAACAATGAAGAAAGAGAATATGAAATCTCTTTAGAAACAGAATTTTTGGTAGATAAGAACAAAAATTTGGCTTTAAATATTGATTACAAAGATCCGGAAAGCAGGTGCGAACTAAGTGATCAGAAAAGAGAAATAATAATTAATAAGTTACCAGAAATACAAGTTCAAATTAAAGTTCAAAGTTTTACAAATTTCTGATACAAAATCTAATAGAATTAATGTTTGATAGCTAGGTCACTTCGTTCCACCATGCAATCCACTTCACTGAAATTTAAATGTTCTTATTCAAACCCACCCCGATAAACAACTTTTGCTTCAAACACTGTGTCCTTACTTGACCGCTAGACCCCGTTTTGTCGATATGTCAAAAAACCATGAACATTTTGTTATTCAAAGCCATCCTGAAGAACACTTTGTTCTTGATAATTTTCTTAATTATGCTGTTTACTGGTACTTTGCATTGTAACCAGAAAACAGTATCAGTAAATATGGTGCCCGTGGGGTCAAAATTTTGGGTAGATAGTAGCGAGCATACATACATGCAGACAGACAGACAGATACATATTCACGATTAAAAATAGATATATATTATTAAAACAAAATTATAAATTGTTGAATAAATATTGTTTTCCTATTTTGAGCTATTCAAAAAAACTTCGTTTATCACACTTGACAATCATACATTATTAACTTAAAGCCTTGGTTCTCAAACTTTTTGAAGTCGGGTAACACTGAACTCTGATTTATTTTTCGGTGGAACATCTACAATACAGCATAAACTTTAAAACAGGTGGCCCGGGTTGCTAACCTTTTGGAAACCAAAAGAGCAATAAAAAAAGAATAATGTTCGCAAAAACACTCCATTATTATATAGCAAAAAAGAAACGGAATCGTGTCACAGCATGTGATTGGCAACCCCTGCTTCCAAATGCTACTTTTAGAAAATAATAAGTATATAAATAAAATATGTATCGATATTGATTGATGCAAATATATTTATTGAAAACACAATTCCCCCTAGCGAAATAGTAGAGTAACACGCATATGCCCGACATCCGTAACAACGCCAGACTTTGTGGAATCTACAATTAATCTAAAATCGGCTTAAGCAGAATTTTGATAACTGCAATAATATTTTATGTTTCCAAGAAGTAATTTAACCCTAAAGATATTTTTATTCATACAAAACCGAATTGATTTTTATTTTCAAACAATTTTTAATTGAATTGTACATTTGAATTTTTTCGCCGAAGACGCTTTGAGAACCAATGACTTAAAGCATCTGAATTAAATACAAATATTTTATTCTAATTGAATATTTAATATAAATAATTAATTTTTTCAATAATCATCTTAATTTCAGCATTGAAGATTCACATAAGTTCGAGTACAAAGAATCTATTATGCACTTTCAATACTTTTATTATGACTGAAAGAGGTTACGTTGAAATGAAGGTATAATATTTTAATATTGATAAATTAATTGGTTTAATTTGGTTTAAAGGGAAAGGGTCTTCAGCTTACATATTGGCTTCATGGGGAGAATGAAAATATAGTTGATCCTCTTAATTCTGGGGATGTAATCATTTCAAATTTACATGTTCCTTCTTGATATAAAAGTTTCCATCAACATCACAGAGTCTTAAACCCGAATGAAAATAATTTCAGAAATTTTGTACAACAAATAAATGAAACTTATTTATTTTTTTAAGATATTCATTTTTTTGGGTTTTGATAAAAAATTTAATTATTAATTTTATAGTAGCTATTTAGGGACTTTTCATGGCTATTGGATAAATGTACGATTCCAATGGATATGTATACTTTTAAATCGATACATAATGATTCATATTAAGATCAGTTTTCCAGCCAAACACATTTTCAATTGCCTCATTTCCATTTCTCATCAAAATTAGATGTGTAATTATTACTTTCTTTACTCCTTCATGTTTGAGCCATTATCGTTCATGTATATGTTTATTATATTCCTATTATTTCCTATTGCGCAGTATTTTAATTTCAAAAATTTTAATACTTGCCCATCTTCTAAGATTTACATTAAAAATACATATATTGTAATGTTTATCTCACAAGGATCATGATGATTGAACAAAAGAAAAATAACCCAGCCATGAATAACGTAGGGATAACATGAAAAATGATTCAGCAGTCTGGAACCCGCGAAGAAGATACAATAATGAGTAGTTCTAACATGAGATCCTCTGCTCATTAATTTTCGATCTTGGTACATCCTCAACATGGTAGTTGTTATAAGTACACGGACGAGAAATATTAATAAAATAAAATCATAGATGGGTCCGAAGAAAAAGATATTGAAACTAATTAAAAAATATTTAATTATATTAACTATTGTTGGGCTAAATCTAAATTTAGACACAAACTTTAGGAACAGTGAAGGAATGTGTCAGTACACAATATACATACCCAGCATCAATTAGAGCAAAAATAAAACAACAAACACCAAATAAACAAATATAATAGATGTACAAAATACACAAAAGTAAAACATTCAAATTATAAAGAAATTAAAACATGAGCACGAATCTTACTGCACGAATCTTACTCAAACGTAACATGAAGGCATAACAACAAGCAACAAATTCGAATTAAGGCGATATGTAAAAATAAAAATTTAAAAATAAAAACAAAAACAAAAATTATTGCACAAAAATCGACATCAAAATCAATAAAAATTAAGATCCAAAATTAAATAGAATTAAAATAATAATTTCGTAAATGAAATCCTAATTAATGATTTGATTCTTCCCCTGTGATACCGCAATAATTCAGCAAGACCATCCTAATACAATCGTTTATGTATATAGTGAAATGATGATATTTTTATAACCATAACTGTTAGTAACCATAATTAGTAACCTATAAACATGGTTATAAACATGGTTTTATAACCATAATAACCTAATTAGTAACTGCACCTACCTTACGGTACTTCTTACAGTTTGATAATCGATAGGTAATAATCACTTCATAAGTGTAATTATATAAAAATTCTAATCCTACCCCAAGATGCTACCCAAAATCTGCAAAATGATTCGAATATAACTTTAATTGTAATCTAGTAACAATACTACAATGAGAATCTTACTACTATCATACCCATCTTAACCCACTCGTGATAGACTATAATGATATATACAACTTTATTATTATTGTTAATAGGATTATTATTGATCTTGTAACGATTAATGTAATCATTTTCATTATTATTATTATTGATTATTATTATTATTAATATTATTATTATTATTAGCATTACTAATAATAATGTTTACTAATACTAATACTAATGTTTAGATCAGTCAGAAATGGGTAATGACTGCTCTATCTGACTGGCTGTATGATTTCGGACTCACGTCTGTGTTCGATTGTGTTGGTTTTTGTGTCGGGTACACCGACGCGAAGAATGGTGATTTATTTGGAATTGTGTGTATATTTTAATTGCTGGAAATTGATTCGAATTGATTTTTTGGATTTATGGTGGTTTTGAGTTTTTTTCGGAAATTCGTGGAGATTATAATTGTTTGAGTATTCGAAAGTTTTGAAATTTATTTTGTATTTCTTGTGGTTGTTTTAAATTCTGGAAAAAGATGTCGACGAAGTTTAATTTTGAATGGATGAATCTGGTTCAAATTTGCGATTTGGATTATCATTTTGAAGACATTGCAGAAAATAACATGAATAATCCTGATAAAATATTGATGGTCGAGGAATGCATTAAATCAAATTCATGGGAACCATCGAATGTTTATTTTTAGAGACGCACAAAGTACATCCATTGAAGAGGATCGACCAATGTTTGAAAGATTAGTTCACCAGTTTCACTTAACCGGTCAATATGTTAAAGCTTTTGAAAATGTTGAAAGACTGTTAAAAGAATATTTACCGCGATCTTATCACATCGAATTATGGAAACTTTATTTATCTCATATAAAAGATAAAGATAACAATACTCCTATTTTCAAAGAAAGAATGGCTGAAGCTTATGATTATGCAGTAGATAAAATGGGTTTCTTAAAATCAACTCAAGTCAAACGTCAATATGCTGAAAGTCAAAAGACAATTGCCACGCGTCGAATTTATCATCAGGCTATTGTTACTCCAATCGTTGATATTGAAGCAATTTGGAGAGATTATAATGCTTTCGAAACTTCTATTAATAGCGTCATCGCTCAGAGATTTATCGTAGAGAAGAGTCTGGATTATATGAAAGCAAGGCAAGTTGCAGAATAATTTGAAGCTGAGATTTCAAAAGATGGTCAAACTCAAGGACATGCTTTGTTGGCTTTTAAACTTGGTGTCAAGCAAATGATGATTGATAAAAATAAAAACTTGTTGGATATAATTCATTTTCATTTATTAAATATTTTTATTATTATTATTATTATTATTATTATTATTATTATTATTATTATTATTATTATTACTATAATTATTATTATTATTATTATTATTATTATTATTATTATTATTATTATTATTATTATTATTATTATTATTATTGTCACCATTATGATTACGACGATCAACTATTATCTTAACCGTTATTAATTATTATTATTATAAATGTTATTATAAAGTGATGATTTCTTGGTAGCAGCATTTATTATTTAAAACAATAAAGTGATAATTTAAATCTTTTGCTGCGAATAATGTATTTAATGAAAATATTTTCGACTATAAGATAGAGATTGACAAGGACTACCATATAGTCGATTTTTTTTCATTAAATACATTTTTCGCAGCAAAAGTCTTAAATTATCACTTTATTGTTTTATTAATGTTATAATTATTATGATTACTATTATTATTGCCAAGGTTTGAATTATTATTATTAGTTACTATTATTAGAAATTTAAATTAATTTGAATTTACTACAATAATAATCTTATTGATTAAAGGATTCCCCCTACGCTAATTTTAGCTACAGTAACACATATCCCTCCAATGAGGTCGCTGTAAAAGGCGAAATCTATTTTTAACAACACCCCCCTATTACATTGATGACCCAACATCAGCAGAAAACCATATTATAGCCAGTTGGCCCACACACCTGCACTGTAATTCACCGGTCTATAGTTATCAATCACAGTTACCACAGCCACAACTCCTAACCCACCGAAAAAAATCAAAAACCCCTCCCATAGAACCTGTACGCAAGTCGTAACGGGTTTTTAGTACGACCCAAATTAGATATCTACCTGCTTTACATCATAAAAATTCCATATAAAATTCAGAAGTATTTACAAAATTTCAAAGATATTAACACAAATCTAACATTTATATCATTTACATTTCAAAATTAATGTCATAATTATTAAGTTTCTTATCATGGATCACAACAAAATTCTGCGTAGAGATGTTCCCAAGTCATGTTGCTCCAGTTTGATGTAATCAAAATGATAAAATCACCACGTGAGCACATAATTCTTAATTAATTTGGGTCTTTTTTTCCATTTCGATGAAGTAATCTCTAGCATTTTTCTTAAGGAACCGTTAGTGCAAATAAATAAAATAAAATTATCCGACGGCCAATCGCAAATTTCTGCTCGCTAAAATCCAATGAAACCAAAATCCTGGACATTGAAGTTTGTTCCTCTTTGAACAGTCACAAAAGAGGAAAGTATGGACCTCAAGCGTATAACTTGGTCCAAGTACTTATTGATAGTGTGACTGATCGTTTAGACATTATACGAATGGAGGAAAAAATATATTTTTATATATTTATAAATACATATTTACATATTTACAAATACGTTGTCTAAATAATACGCTTATATACATAATAATAAGTGGAAACTTAAAACAATTAGACTCAACTAAAATAAAGTAAATTTAGTATTATATCAAATTAATCATGAAATTATTAGTAATTGGAAATTAAAGTAGGCATAACAATATCTTGAATTTATTAAAATATTAAATAAAAGGAAAAATTGGCTTAAATTTATTATAGGAATACAGTTACCTTAAAATTAAGAAATAGGTATTAAAGACCGGGTTTAACACGTAAGCAACAGAAACTTTGAACATTTTTATTGGTTCCAAAAGTGTATTGTAAGTAAAACGGCTTTGCTTGAAATTTTGAATCATTAGAACCTTTTGTCTACTGATTTGAAAGAAAGATTTTCGAATTTAAAAGAAATTGATTTTCCGACTTGGATTATGCAACCAGTTTTAGTGGATTTAGCTGATATCTCTAATGTGCAATATCAAAAAGAACTTGCGGAATTGCAAAATGATGAATCTGTAAAGGTTTTATTTAATATAAAAGGTGCGATGGTATGGCTTTGTGATGAAACCAAGGCCAAATACGCTACTTCAACTAAATGTGCGAGAAAACTTTTATTACCGTTCCATCCTCATATTTAGTTGAGTGTGGCTTTAGTGCTGTAAATGATATATTAATTAAAAAAAAGAAATCATTTGGACATAAAACAAAGTGGAGATTTAAGCTTACTAAGATGGAGCCAAATATAAAATCTTTGTGTACTAAGCTTCAGCCGCAAGGATCGCATTAAATTAATTTAACAAAATCTGTTTTAATTTTATTTGAATTTTAGTATTTAATTGTATTCTTGAAATTCTTTCTTTGTTATGATAACAATTTAACAGTGTTTTTTTATAAAGCATATCAGTTATAATATTTTTAAACAAAACAAATAAAATTTTAGTGTTTAAAATTTTATAGGGGGGACATAGAGGTTTAATAATTGTAAAAGTGGGGCATGACCTGAAAAAGGTTGGGATACACTGGTCTAGAATTTTAAATAAGCAAATTAAAGTAAATTAAGGGTCTAAAAATTGAATTAAATTAAATTATGGTCTCAAATTTTAAACTAAGGTAAACCAAGATCTAAAAATGACTTAGATTCCGTTGAAAAATTGCGGAGATAAAAAATTCTAATTTAAATTTTTACAGAAAATTTCCTATGGGTTCCCGATGGAATTTTTAAATGAAATTTTGTAGAGAAGTAGTCCGTCACTTATTTACTTAGATTCCGTTGAAAGATTTATGAAAATATATCTAGTTGCGGAGATAAAAAATTGCAGATTTTAGCTCAGATCCAAGAGTTTTAGCAACTTCTCTATGAATGAAACAATCAGTATAAAAAATATTTGGATTTTGTTTTTGTGCGATTGAGACAAAGTTTATAAGACATCCTGTCATTGCAGGAGCACCATCGGTACAAATACAAGCACAGTTTTTCGAATTCAATTCACAATACTCTAAATACGAATTCAAAACATCAAATACATCTTGTTCTTTAATTGTCCCTGGCAATTCTTTGCAACACAGGAAATCTTCTACAATAGCTTCATCATTAATAAAAATAACAAAGGCATGGAAGTTGTTCTTTACCAGTAATGTCTGTACTCTCATCAACTTGAAGTGCAAATAATTATTTTAATTCTAGTTAATTTTGATTCGTAATTTTTGGCGATTTTAATGGCGATTTTTGTGCAATAATTTTTGTTTTTATTTTCTAAATTTATCTGGTTTGTAGTCAACTTAAATCAATCTGCGTACTCATTTATCTACCACGCACTTGTGGTATCTAAAAAAATATTTAATTATATCAATTATGCAAAAAAACACACTGGAACTGAAAATCTTTAGTTATATTACATTTTTTGACTTCATAATTCGTTGCTCCTTTTATGTTGGTTGTCCCAAGATGAGTTTGATCCTTCATCCACGAAGTTTCTTTCTTTCTTTGATCGTTACCTGAAAATTTCGCAGTTATTGAAGTACTTCTAACGCTCCAAAAGCCATAAAGAGTTTTGTATGTGGTTCTTCTCAAGTCGGTTTCGATTTGTAGCCATTCTTTTAGTCTTTGAATCGATTATTGATCTCCTTCTCGTGCATTATTCATTTCCCATCGAATGAGCAAGGAAGATAACAACTTCTTCAAAAGCCGCTGTCATTACCAATAGCATGAAAATGAGCTTCCGTAGATTCCAATTTTCAAAAAGTGAAAAGTTCGAAGAGGTACATAATAGTTAAAAAAACAAGAAAACGAAATAGATTAATTAATTAATTAGCAAGAAAGAAAACCCTAGTTGAGTTTATTAGCTCGATTTATTAAAAACAATAAAGTTTGTTATACTATTTAGAAATGTTTTCCCCACTGTATTCCCATCACAGACAAATAAAAGTCAAAATAACATGATTTGGATCTTTGAATTTTTTACTTGAATTTTCGACTTGTTGAGTTTTTAAAATATAAATATAATAATTATTTCACATTTAAATTACAAATTTGTAATTTAAAAATTTTAGCACTGCAATTTGGAAATGCTTGAGATGAAATTTTCCTATAGAAAGATTATTATTTTGTTGATTTTTTAAAAAATTATTTAGCAATATAAATAAATTTTAAAATATAATATTTGTTTAAATATGAAATCTTAAATACAATTAAAATTTTTAAAATGATTAATGATTGTAGCTAATATTTATGTATTTTAATAGGTAAGTTCCTTTATTATTTTTGCAATGTTTATTTTATAAATATGTTATGATGAATTGTTATCCCTGTCTGCTCACCTGATGAGTTTACTTTTCTGATTAATATATTTTATAATCTTTTAATTAATAATTTTATATCTTTTAATTTAAAACTTAAGGATCACAAAAGTGCTTAACTGAAAAATATTGAATGGTATATTTCTTGATATCGAGTTAAGAGTAAGTAGCATATATTTATTTAAAATTTAATTAATGATGATGAATTGTTATCCCTGTCTGCTCACCTGATGAGTTTACCTTTCTGATTGATTAAATTATTTAACTTAAAGCTTAGTATTATTAGTTATTAGTATTTATTGGTTATATTTCTAGTTATGAAAATATACTCCAATTGCTAGTCTATATTGGTGATATAACAATCAGTACTGCAAGCGATTAATAAAGAAAATATTAAGGTAATGTTTTCGTTATTATTGATCTAAATTTTTGTAAATGAAGATACTTTTTGTGCTTGATAATGAGAGTCACAGAGCTTTTTAACACTGATTATCTTATAAAATATAATTTTATAAAATATTTTTTATAAATAATTTAATTTTCTTATTTAGATTTAATCTGAAATTCTACAGAATAAAAATGTACTTAATTCGGGATTCAAGGGAAAAGATTGGAATTTAATAAATACAAATTTATTTTGACTTCATAATATTTTTTTAATAATTTACGTACTTACTAAAGTTATGTTAAGATTGTTTCTTTATTTAATTTTTTACAAGTTGAAGCTGTATAAATTTGAGATCTCTTAATCATACAAGATATTATTTAAGTTTTCCCTGTATTTCCCTAATGATTCGCTGTTTGGGTTTGTTGCTCTTCCCGTTACATTTTATTGAATTTTCTGTATCGAAAGATGAATTAACTGATGGATGATCCTTTGCATCTAATATATTTGCAGAGCAGTATTTAAAACCGCCTTCACAACTTTCATGCCTTTTGAAATGGTTCTAAACTTCATGAAACATAAGATATTCCATTCTATTTGCCGTTTTGGTTTATTATTTTCGATTTGTAAGCTCAGTGTTGAGCTATGCATGTCCCGTGGGGCTCGACAGAACCCCTTGTTCTTTCAACTGTGATTTTGCGCTTCACTTCAAATTAAAATTTCTATTGTTTTAATGGGAAAACGTAAAATATACAACTTTTATTTTCGTAAAATCTAAAAAATTTTCTGGACGCTTTTATATTTTTACTAAAAAAAACATTGTTTTTCTGGACGAAAAACACCTAAATTTTTTTGCGAGCTCTGTTGTTTTTTTCACAGCTCACCACTGCTCCTACGCATTGTAATATATTCATTCATGATGGTTTCTTTCTTTCCGCTTTGTATTGATAATCGATCATGTTACTGCACAGTCTTGTGAGAATGGTTATCCGATTTTGTATCTCGGCTAGCTGATTATAAATTATAATTGATATATTATATGGCGTAATCGCAATGTTTTTTACTTTGATTTCTTTGGATTCAGTCATACCTTAATATTTATTTCTTCGTTTCTTTTGTTTACACATTTGTTCACAAGTTCCTACTTAATTTTCTTGATCCTTATATATTTCTCTCAACAATAAATAATCAATAACCAAAGTTCAAATTTGACCGATTCTCCGCTCGGTGTTGATGCTTTGACAAAAGATAATATTCACCTTTTTATTCCCCAGCTTCTCTTGACCAACGTTTTCCTTATCAATTTGATTTGATGCCTATTCAACTTTTACGTATCTCCTAATTTATATTTTCTTTTCCCTAAACTTAATTCGTTTTTCCCTTTGCCTATCCTCGTTTTCTTCTAACCCTAGATGAGGCAAAATGCCGATTATTTTGGATTTCGACTTTGCTTTTATACTAGAATAATCACTTTGATTAATTGGTTTTTGACCGGATTGCTCCAATCTGACAATGGTTTGACAACCGGTTGCTTGAACGTCGTTTGAACCATATCATGATTAATTGGCTCCTTAGCTACTCCTTCGTAATAGTCTTAACTTTGTTTGTCTCCATTAATCATGCTGTCATGATAATGGCATTCCGAGATTCTCATTTTGTTTAGTTTTCATATTGATCGAGCTCGGGTTTCTTTCATCTCTCGGGTTGTCCAATGGCTCAGGTTTTCTATTAGCCAATTAATTAATTAATTAACGATTTTCTGTTATAACACATTCGAATCCTTTTCGACTCTTTCTAACCATTTTCTGATAAATCCATAATCATCATCTTTTTGACCATTAGCTAATCTATACCTTTCCCGTTTTCCCAATTCAATTTCGATAACTTTACAATTTATTGATTTTTCGGATTTCCGGATTCTTGCCTTTTGCAATTGCTTTTGCCATTTTCTAATACTGCTTCCATCATATTCTCCTTTACTATCAATTCTGTGCATTTTATTTGTCTTTTTCCTTCAACCTACATTTTATTTAAATTTTCAACCTAAATTTATTTTAATTTACTGACCATAACACTAGCTTTTTCAGAAAATTCCGTTCTCACCATGTTATTCCTCGCTACCTGTTTCCCCCATGACTAATTTTCCAGACTTTAATTCGAATTTATGAATCTTTTATCGATTTTTCACATTTTTGTGCTTTTCCCATATACTGATGTACTTTCTCGAGCCTTTCTACTCATTTTATTTCTTCGCATTGTCAATTCTCTCCCTGACCAGTCTTACACTTCTATCATTCCTTTAATTACAAATATATTTTACTTTTAATTATTTTATAATCCAAACATATCTCCCCCTTAAAAAACTATTTTCGTCCTCGAAATATTTGTTTTGGCTTTCATCCCTTAATTTACGTTTATTTATTTTGTGGATCAAATTTTAACCTTTTCTAGTGTACAACTTAGATTTATGAATCTATATTTAGGAGGTTATTTTCATTTTAATATTTACTTCTTATTCATTTTAAGGTTACATCCAAAGATGGAACTAACTCTCTTGCCATAATTTAGGGATGTGTACCCTTTTTATTTGTTGACCCCGAAGAAAAGATATACCACATTCTACTCATTAAAAGAGGTTACAGTGTGTTTTGGCGGTTATGATTTACAAAGAAGAGTGAGTAGTTATTGTCTCTAAATTTGGGAAATTTCATTTTAAATTATTTTCCAACTATCTCTTTGGATTAATCACGTCGAGTCTGCAAGATTTATGTTATATCCATAAGGTTCTTATGATACATTAGTATGTCGATAGCGGTAATACTATAATGGCTAATGATAAATCTATAATAATGCAAGTAATAGTTTTGATACCGATAGGGGTGGTATTAGTAAGGGCCTATTTGATGAAATATTAGTGCTTTAATTCGAATTTGTTGCTTGTTGTTATGTATGTATGTTTTCTTTGAGTATGTTTCTTGTGATACTTCTTGCTCGTGTTCTAATTTTCTTTTAATTTAAATATTTCATTTTTGGGTATGGTGTTTCACTATTATATTTGTTTAGTTGATGTTTTTATATTTTATTTTGAGTACGCTTAATGATGAATATGCGTGTTATGTGTTGTAGCACTCTGTCACAATCCTAACTTTGGGTCTAAAAATCAGTTTTAACTCAAAAAAATTGTTTGGACCAAGTCAGATATAAGAATGATCACAAATAGCAACTAGTAATAAATTGTTTGAAACAAGTCGGATAAGATTGATCAGCAATGCTTTGTTTTAATTAGACAGTCGGATTCCTTTTGTCCATGCCAGTTTAGTAAATTTTATTTAATAAAAGCCTTTCAACAAAGAGACAGGTCCTTTTAACAGAACTAGCTTCGGCGAGATGCCAGAAACTGTTACATCATCATTTGTATGGAGCTCTCTCTAGTCCTGTATGTTTTAAGGTACAGGGCTGCTTCTGAAATAAATTTTGAATATCTTTAGGAATTTAAGAATATCGTATTTGGGATTGGTGAGATAATTTTCGTAGTATCATTCTGAAATATCTTTTTGTGTATCCGATCATTGTATATTATTCATTTGGGATATTCATTTGGGATTAGTGAGGAAATGATCATTTATCAAATATATATATTTTTTTGAGGCAAATGAAGACAAGTAAAGACAAACAATAAATAATAACAGAATAAAACAATAAAATAACCATCACGATGCAAAAGAATAAAAATAGCCATTACAAGGCACAATAAAAAGCCATCACAAGGCGTTAACAAATAAGTTATCAGAAGGTACAATAATTATGGTAGAAAACAACTCTAAATACTAAATAGGTAGTTATAATAAGGATAATATAGATGGGTATACGATAATAATAAAGATGGATGTACGACAATAATAATAGTATGTAATACAAATCGTATATACGTACGCATATAAAATAGATATAACCATATATTTTATATTTATAGTAATGTATACATGCATAATAGGTATGCAAAATGGATATAATGACTATCCTAATTAGGAGTCGATGTATTATTTAATATTAAACCATTTATATACATCATACGGATATATATGAGGTCTTTAATTTCATTTTCAGTACAACAGATGTCAAAGTAAGCATTCAACTTAATTTTGTGGTTTCTTACTTCATCGTTCGTATTAATTATATTAATAGTTTCTATTATAGAGTTATTGGATGATATGTTTTTCACATCATCAGTCTGCACAGGGTCAGTTAGGTTTGGTATTTGCTTTTTATAGTTCATTAAATTAATATATTCTTTTACCTGATCTAGTCTATCTAGTAACCAACCAAATAAAGTTACTTATTCTTTAAGTTTAAGACGATTCATGCAAAGAAGGTCTTTTATTTCATTTTCGGTACAACAGATGTCAAAGTATTCAAACGCATTCATCCACATCTTGTGGTTTCTTACTTCATCGTCCGTACTTGTTCGCATATTAGTAGTTATTAACTCAGAGTTATTGGATGATATGTTTATCTCATTATCAGACTGCACATGGTCGGCATCAACACAAATAGCTCTATCAAATTTGTCACTTTAAGACGTCAATAATTGGTCTATCATCAACCATAGTCACGGGTTTAAACATTATAAGGGTATTTTCGAAATATATATTTCGTCTAATTTTGGTGATTTTAGGTTTAAAAATTTTAATTGTAGGTAGTGGTTTAGAATAGCGGGATTTTGGTGAGTTATCTATGTTAAAAAGGTTGGTATTTGAGTTGCGTTTTCTAGAAAGCTATTCTTATTTTCAATGTTATACTTTTTATATGTCAAGAGGTTATTATTGTTAGTATTATTACCAGTGGTGACATTTTTTGGGAGTCGGCCGTAGGCGAGCTGCGTATATTAACTTTTTTGTCCTCCGAAAGACGACGAAATAAATTTTTAATATGGTCATCGGATCTGAAATATTCATAATATTTAATTTTTCTATTATTCGTCGTTCGTACATCTTTTTCACTATATATTTCGATAGCATCACTATCATCATCAGGTTACCTACATTCACGATTTGGTTTATCGATCATGGTGCTTATCTTCCACTTCTAAAAATTCAGTAAAAAGTGTAGATAAATTAGTTGACGGTTTTTATTGTTAACGTTGAAAGAGAATGTTGATAAATGTATGAATAATAGTAGGTAGTTATGTGCACTCTAGATCCATGTGCACTCTAGATCCAGATACCCCCCCCCCCTATTTTTTTTTTAAAATTTTTTAAAAGACCCCCCCCATAATTTTTTTTTTTTAATTTAAATTTTTGTTTTAATTATTGATTACGTAATAATTTTATTTTTTTTGTTTTAATCATCAATTACGTAATAATTTTTATTTTTTTGTTTTAATCATCGATTACGTAATAATTTAAATTTTTGTTTTAATCATCAATTACGTAGTAATTTTATTTTTTGTTTTAAACATCGATTACGTAATAATTAAAAATTTTTAAAACGACGATTACGTCATTGATTTTAATTTTTTATAAGAATTTTTTATGTCATTATACTTGAAATTTAAATCTCTGTTAAATGAGACTATGATGTAATCAAAATTCTGAAATTTCATTTTTAGTACACAATTTTTAAATTTACACATCTTTTTAAACAAATTGAGATATTTTCACTCAAACAATATATAGATAGAATTTTAATCTCTATAAAATGACATCAATATTTACTTCAAATTCATAATCATAACACCTTAAACAATGTATTTTTCAGCCAACTTTTACATACACACACATATTTTCAACTTTTAAAAAATACAAATTAATCATCTATACTTAACTTATAGTAAATAATTATATTAAAAGACATAATAAAAGATGTATTAAAAACTAAACATTTATTAAAATCCCAGAGAAATTCGAGCACTATCTAATTTCCAAATCGGTGATATGAAATCTTTCTCAACTATTTTATATCCCTGTATTGAAATATTTACAAACCAGCTATCCCCATCTTTATATTCAATTTTATATAACAAAGACATTACATAACAAAGACACACCTGACTCATCATACTTTTTAAATATATTACGTTGCGGTATTTTTAAATTTAAATATATTTTAAAAACTTATTTTGACGCTAAAGTTGACAAAATAAAATTATTGCACATACTTTGTATTATCATATATAGTCTATCAGACAAGATATTCTGTTCCTCTGTACCTTACAATTTTATACATACATTCTATATACACATACCTTGTTTAACATGGGTGTATATACTCCTAGTCTATCCGACAAGATATTCTGTCCCCCCTATAGGTATTGTTAGCAAGGGTACTACTCACACTCAACATGTCGCAAGGGTAAATTAATTAAGGTTAGTAAATAAAAGAAAAAGGTAAAGGTTACTAATGTACTGCTCGCAAAGGTACTACTCACATTCAACATGTCGTAAATTATTTTCAAATACAATTTCAAAGTATTATTATTATTTATTATTAAAATTAAAATTATTATTAAATTCTGACCAACTTAAATCAATGAAGGGATAGGACAAAAATATATTACGTTGCGGTATTTTAAAATTTAAATATATTTAAAAAAAAACTTATTTTGACACTAAAGTTGACCTATTTAACAAAGACATAATTATTGCACATGCTTTGCATAAATATTATTAGTATTTTTTGAATTTTCAATATTTTCTTTCAAAGTATTAACACGCGCGGGAGTTATTATTATTATTGAAAAAGCTAAAATATTTTTTTTTTACACACACACATACACAACCTATTAACAATTATTATTGCAAATATTAGTGAAAAACCTAAAATATTTTTTACACACATATACAACCCATTAAACTTTATTATTATTAACAATTATTATTATTATCAATATTAATGAAAACCTAAAATAATTTTTTATACACTAAGTTATGGGGTAGAGAATTATTATATGTTTGCAATATTCTGTGTTTGCCTCTACAGGAAGTTGTCAATAAGGAGCGATAATTTTATACACACATTCTATATACACATACCTTGTTTAACATGGGTGTATATACTCCTAGTCTATCCGACAAGATATTCTGTCCCCCTATGGGTATTGCTAGCAAGGGTATTACTCACACTCAACATGTCGCAAGGGTAAATTAATTAAGGTTAGTAAATAAAACTTATCACACATACTATTTTTAATATTTATTTAAACTATAAAAATCAAGACAAGAGAGGACAAGGCAAAGTTTATGCATTTATTATTGCCAGGCCTAATGAGCAGTGACCAAATATCTGTGCCTGAAAGACACGGTGGATATTTGTTCGCGTCCACAAGGGTCGTCTGTGCCTCCCCCAAGTGGGGTCAGAAGAACCTGGGCATTATAGTTCTCCGTACGGAACATTACGCCTAGCATGAGTAGTCAACTACCAGCACATTCGAAACGTATAGTTTCAAAATACATGCGTCATTGGCACTATAACCAAATTAATTAATGTTTTCACTAACACAAATATATATTTACAGAGGCCTCCCACTAGTTGGATTACAACCGCCCACCACGACGATCAGCTTGTAAATATATATTAATTAAGGGATAAAGAGGGCCCACCCAACCCTATTATATTTAATTTACAAAATAATGTTTTTAAAGGGCTTCTCCGTCAGTTTTCTCACTCTTCTGAATTTTCTCTGGAATTTTTCGGTAATCTAGCATTATTATTATTATTTATATTATTATTATTATAAATATTATAATTATTATTTATTATTTTTAAGATTTTATTCTGAGAGCAAATTCTAATAATATCAACAAATTTGTATTTATTTTAATTACTATTATCAATTACTTAGTTGGCGAAGTCCTAAACAAAGAACTCTATTGAACCATCTAATAACACAGAATATGAATATCCTTTAAATTAATTAATAAAATATTTTTATTATGATAAAGAAATAAACCTAGTTCTTTCCGAATTTCATTTATATATCCACAGGTAATGTCAGTAAGTTGGATTCATCTATAAATTTATATCACATTTATTATTTAAAGTTAAACTACTCACTGAGAATGACTGAGATAAAGTTTCGCAAACAATAAACTGTAGTTCTCTGGATAGAAACGAAGGAATTTTCAAAAAATCCACTAAAATTTTATCATAAATAGTATTGAATAAATAATTTTGAAATTCTGTTCTAAAATAGAGTTATAAAATTATTTTATATACAAATTAACTTTACTTTGAATTTAAAAAACTAACTATAAAATTTGCTTTTATATTTAAACAAAGTTTTAAACAAGTTATAAAATGATTATTTAAAAAATGATTATATAAAGATGATGAACTATAAAATAAATATTATTACTTGAAAATATTTTTATTTTTTATTGGAAATTTATTTTTCTTACATAAATTATTACCAAAAATTTAATATCTTTATAAAAATATTTAAGCATAAGTAAATAACATTAATTAATCTTAATTTTAATTTATATCAATTCATTAAATTTATAAAATTATTATTTATAAAATTACTTTGAATTTAAAAACTAACTATAAAATTTATTTTTATAATTAAACAAAGTTTTAAACAAGTTATAATTAAATTATTTTTCGTAAAAATGATTAATTAAAGATGATGAACTATAAAATAAATATTATTACTTGAAAATATTTTTATTTGTTATTGGAAATTTAGTTTTCTTACATAAATTATTACCAAAAATTTAATATCTTTAGAAAAATATTTAAGCATAAGTAAATAACATTAATTAAATTAATCTAACAACCAAGTACTTACATCTAGACTCTAACAACTAGACACTAACAACTAGTTACCGTTTACATAGTACAAGATATCAACAACCTACAACTAGATACCAACAATGTATTACAAATGGTTACCAAGTACTAACAATTATCTACTACCAACCAGATACTAACAACCAAGTACTAACAACTATCTACTAACAACCAGATACTAACAACCAAGTACTTACAACTAGACACTAACATCTAGACACTAACAACTAGTTACCGTTTACATAGTACAAGATATCAACAACCTACAACTAGATACCAACAACTTGTTACGAACTATGTATTACAAATGGCTACCAAGTACTAACAACTATCTACTAACAACCAGATACTAACAACCAAGTACTTACAACTAGACACTAACAACTAGACACTAACAACTAGTTACCGTTTACATAGTACAAGATATCAACAACAACAACAACAACAACAACAACAACAACAACAACAACAACGACAACTGGATACATACAACTAGATACCAAAAACCTGTTACCAACTATGTATTACAATTGGCTACCAAGTACTAACAACTATCTACTAACAACCAGATACTAACAACCAAGTACTTACAACTAGACACTAACAGCTAGACACTAACAACTAGTTACCGTTTAAATCAAGTAAATTAAATTGGTCATTAACCTCAAATAATTTATAAAATCATTTGATAAAACCAGTTATAATTATAAAGAATTAAATTTTTGTTCTATCACTCTACTCGAAATTTAAAATAAATATTACTGTACTTTTAACTGAATATATCACCCTTAGAATATTCCCACATAACCGATCCCTCACCAAATAATTCTACCCCATATTTATATCCAACCGAATATATATCCAAAGATTCATGAAATTCCACCCACTTGAAATCAATTCTTTAAAATCCCTTAGAAAATGTGAAAAATCTTCAAAAATATGAATTTTCATTAATTGTTATCGCCACCCAACATACATATATGAAATATTGTAATATCTAAATAGATGATCAAAATTTAATAAAATCAATATTTTCTACAAATCAACAAATTATTTCACCTCATCTACCATCAAATACCTAATTAGAGATTATATTTTCTCATTGATTGAAGAAAACTTTGATAAAATTATTATGAGGTGCTAAGAATCTTAATTGAAATAGAATTATTAGTGGGAAAATAAATTGACTGATCAAATTATTCATCGATCCCAACCAAATTTTATTATTCATAAAGAATGGAAATCTTAATTGAGATAGAATTGATGTCTACTGGTATAATTGCTAAAGGAAAATACACTGACAAGTGGTATTGAAATGTTTTTAATGAAAAGTTGACGTATAAGATTGGAGATATATTAAGTATTTATTTAAAAAATATTTTACTAAAACATCACTTGAGTATTTAGTTCAATTTTACAGAAGACATTGAATATAAATCATTCGATGATTATTAGTGTGAAAATAAATATTGTAAATCAGCGCCTGTTGTTTGTTCACATTATTAATATAAGGATTATTTCTTACCTAAATTGTCACATGTCAAACCATGAAATGGTATTTGACTTTGAAATAATAACCAATTCTTTTAATATATTTTTGGATAATTTATCATATAGTTCAATGAATAATAAAATTTGGTTGGGATCGATGAATAATTTGATCAGTCAATTTATTTTCCCACTAATAATTCTATTTCAATTAAGATTCTTAGCACCTCATAATAATTTTATCAAAGTTTTCTTCAATCAATGAGAAAATATAATCTCTAATTAGGTATTTGATGGTAGATGAGGTGAAATAATTTGTTGATTTGTAGAAAATATTGATTTTATTAAATTTTGATCATCTATTTAGATATTACAATATTTCATATATGTATGTTGGGTGGCGATAACAATTAATGAAAATTCATATTTTTGAAGATTTTTCACATTTTCTAAGGGTTTTTAAAGAATTGATTTCAAGTGGGTGGAATTTCATGAATCTTTGGATATATATTCGGTTGGATATAAATATGGGGTAGAATTATTTGGTGAGGGATCGGTTATGTGGGAATATTCTAAAAAAAGTACAGTAATATTTATTTTAAATTTCGAGTAGAGTGATAGAACAAAAATTTAATTCTTTATAATTATAACTGGTTTTATCAAATGATTTTATAAATTATTTGAGGTTAATGACCAATTTAATTTACTTGATTTTAGATGTTTTATAGTGAAATATTTGTAATCTTTAGATAATCAAAGTTAAAGGAGTTAGAATTATAGTCATTTAAATGGATTTTAATAAATCGTATTAGTTAGATATTATCTTTTACAGATACTTATCGATAAAATATTAATCTTTAAAGATGGATAGATATTTTAAGGAAATTTGAGGCTTTTTAGATGATTTTAGTGGAGAATTCACTTGGATATAAAAAGAATGTTAAATATTGTCATATAAATGAATTTACTGGTTTATTAGATGTTATCATTAGTGGACTTATATCAGTTTCCTTTGGAAATTAATGATAATTATTTAGATATTTTTAGTCTAGATTGACGACTTTGATAATTTGTAATGAAATTATACTGAATTTTCTGAATAATTTGAGCAATCAGTCAATCAATTTGAAATCATTAAAATTACTTTATTAATAACTTGAATGATTAGTATTTAAGATAAATATTTACTGGATTATCAATGACTATAATTTCAAGTTCTTTCTTGTCCATTAATTGACTTTTTATGATATTTATTTACTAGGTTTTGAATAATTTAAATGTTTTACATGTTATTTTTACAATAATTTCATCAATTTTTACCTAGTTATTTGGAATCTTACAAGTACTGGTACATTGAATTCAGTCAATCAGTTGCATTTTTATTATTATTATTATTATTATTTTCATTCAATGATTATCATTTTCTTCAATGAAGAACAAGTTTCTTTTAAATCTATTTGTTAACACCTAGTTGTAAGTGCTTAGTACTTGGTAGTTGTTAAGTGAGTAGTTGAAAATACTTGGTGGGTGATTGAATTTAGGTTGGTACTTAGTAGATAGTTGTTAGTACCTATTCGGTAGGTATTTGGTAACAGGTTGTTGGTATCTAGTTGTATGTATCCAGTTGTTGTTGTTGTTGTTATTGTTGTTGATATCTTGTACTATGTAAACGGTAACTAGTTGTTAGTGTCTAGCTGTTAGTGTCTAGTTGTAAGTACTTGGTTGTTAGTATCTGGTTGTTAGTAGATAGTTGTTAGTACTTGGTAGCCAATTGTAATACATAGTTGGTAACAGGTTTTTGGTATCTAGTTGTATGTATCCAGTTGTCGTTGTTGTTGTTGTTGTTGTTGTTGTTGTTGTTGTTGTTGTTGTTGTTGTTGTTGTTGATATCTTGTACTATGTAAACGGTAACTAGTTGTTAGTGTCTAGTTGTTAGTGTCTAGTTGTAAGTACTTGGTTGTTAGTATCTGGTTGTTAGTAGATAGTTGTTAGTACTTGGTAGCCATTTGTAATACATAGTTCGTAACAAGTTGTTGGTATCTAGTTGTAGGTTGTTGATATCTTGTACTATGTAAACGGTAACTAGTTGTTAGTGTCTAGATGTTAGTGTCTAGTTGTAAGTACTTGGTTGTTAGTATCTGGTTGTTAGTAGATAGTTGTTAGTACTTGGTTGTTAGTATCTGGTTGGTAGTAGATAATTGTTAGTACTTGGTAGCCAATTGTAATACATAGTTGGTAACAGGTTTTTGGTATCTAGTTGTAGGTTGTTGATATCTTGTACTATGTAAACGGTAACTAGTTGTTAGTGTCTAGATGTTAGTGTCTAGTTGTAAGTACTTGGTTGTTAGTATCTGGTTGTTAGTAGATAGTTGTTAGTACTTGGTTGTTAGTATCTGGTTGGTAGTAGATAATTGTTAGTACTTGGTAACCATTTGTAATACATTGTTGGTATCTAGTTGTAGGTTGTTGATATCTTGTACTATGTAAACGGTAACTAGTTGTTAGTGTCTAGTTGTTAGTGTCTAGATGTAAGTACTTGGTTGTTAGATTAATTTAATTAATGTTATTTACTTATGCTTAAATATTTTTCTAAAGATATTAAATTTTTGGTAATAATTTATGTAAGAAAACTAAATTTCCAATAACAAATAAAAATATTTTCAAGTAATAATATTTATTTTATAGTTCATCATCTTTAATTAATCATTTTTACGAAAAATAATTTAATTATAACTTGTTTAAAACTTTGTTTAATTATAAAAATAAATTTTATAGTTAGTTTTTAAATTCAAAGTAATTTTATAAATAATAATTTTATAAATTTAATGAATTGATATAAATTAAAATTAAGATTAATTAATGTTATTTACTTATGCTTAAATATTTTTATAAAGATATTAAATTTTTGGTAATAATTTATGTAAGAAAAATAAATTTCCAATAAAAAATAAAAATATTTTCAAGTAATAATATTTATTTTATAGTTCATCATCTTTATATAATCATTTTTTAAATAATCATTTTATAACTTGTTTAAAACTTTGTTTAAATATAAAAGCAAATTTTATAGTTAGTTTTTTAAATTCAAAGTAAAGTTAATTTGTATATAAAATAATTTTATAACTCTATTTTAGAACAGAATTTCAAAATTATTTATTCAATACTATTTATGATAAAATTTTAGTGGATTTTTTGAAAATTCCTTCGTTTCTATCCAGAGAACTACAGTTTATTGTTTGCGAAACTTTATCTCAGTCATTCTCAGTGAGTAGTTTAACTTTAAATAATAAATGTGATATAAATTTATAGATGAATCCAACTTACTGACATTACCTGTGGATATATAAATGAAATTCGGAAAGAACTAGGTTTATTTCTTTATCATAATAAAAATATTTTATTAATTAATTTAAAGGATATTCATATTCTGTGTTATTAGATGGTTCAATAGAGTTCTTTGTTTAGGACTTCGCCAACTAAGTAATTGATAATAGTAATTAAAATAAATACAAATTTGTTGATATTATTAGAATTTGCTCTCAGAATAAAATCTTAAAAATAATAAATAATAATTATAATATTTATAATAATAATAATATAAATAATAATAATAATGCTAGATTACCGAAAAATTCCAGAGAAAATTCAGAAGAGTGAGAAAACTGACGGAGAAGCCCTTTAAAAACATTATTTTGTAAATTAAATATAATAGGGTTGGGTGGGCCCTCTTTATCCCTTAATTAATATATATTTACAAGCTGATCGTCGTGGTGGGCGGTTGTAATCCAACTAGTGGGAGGCCTCTGTAAATATATATTTGTGTTAGTGAAAACATTAATTAATTTGATTATAGTGCCAATGACGCATGTATTTTGAAACTATACGTTTCGAATGTGCTGGTAGTTGACTACCCATGCTAGGCGTAATGTTCCGTACGGAGAACTATAATGCCCAGGTTCTTCTGACCCCACTTGGGGGAGGCACAGACGACCCTTGTGGACGCGAACAAATATCCACCGTGTCTTTCAGGCACAGATATTTGGTCACTGCTCATTAGGCCTGGCAATAATAAATGCATAAACTTTGCCTTGTCCTCTCTTGTCTTGATTTTTATAGTTTAAATAAATATTAAAAATAGTATGTGTGATAAGTTTTATTTACTAACCTTAATTAATTTACCCTTGCGACATGTTGAGTGTGAGTAATACCCTTGCTAGCAATACCCATAGGGGGACAGAATATCTTGTCGGATAGACTAGGAGTATATACACCCATGTTAAACAAGGTATGTGTATATAGAATGTGTGTATAAAATTATCGCTCCTTATTGACAACTTCCTGTAGAGGCAAACACAGAATATTGCAAACATATAATAATTCTCTACCCCATAACTTAGTGTATAAAAAATTATTTTAGGTTTTCATTAATATTGATAATAATAATAATTGTTAATAATAATAAAGTTTAATGGGTTGTATATGTGTGTAAAAAATATTTTAGGTTTTTCACTAATATTTGCAATAATAATTGTTAATAGGTTGTGTATGTGTGTGTGTAAAAAAAAATATTTTAGCTTTTTCAATAATAATAATAACTCCCGCGCGTGTTAATACTTTGAAAGAAAATATTGAAAATTCAAAAAATAATAATAATATTTATGCAAAGCATGTGCAATAATTATGTCTTTGTTAAATAGGTCAACTTTAGTGTCAAAATAAGTTTTTTTTTTTAAATATATTTAAATTTTAAAATACCGCAACGTAATATATTTTTGTCCTATCCCTTCATTGATTTAAGTTGGTCAGAATTTAATAATAATTTTAATTTTAATAATAAATAATAATAATACTTTGAAATTGTATTTGAAAATAATTTACGACATGTTGAATGTGAGTAGTACCTTTGCGAGCAGTACATTAGTAACCTTTACCTTTTTCTTTTATTTACTAACCTTAATTAATTTACCCTTGCGACATGTTGAGTGTGAGTAGTACCCTTGCTAACAATACCTATAGGGGGGACAGAATATCTTGTCGGATAGACTAGGAGTATATACACCCATGTTAAACAAGGTATGTGTATATAGAATGTATGTATAAAATTGTAAGGTACAGAGGAACAGAATATCTTGTCTGATAGACTATATATGATAATACAAAGTATGTGCAATAATTTTATTTTGTCAACTTTAGCGTCAAAATAAGTTTTAAAATATATTTAAATTTAAAAATACCGCAACGTAATATATTTAAAAAGTATGATGAGTCAGGTGTGTCTTTGTTATGTAATATGTCTTTGTTATATAAAATTGAATATAAAGATGGGGATAGCTGGTTTGTAAATATTTCAATACAGGGATATAAAATAGTTGAGAAAGATTTCATATCACCGATTTGGAAATTAGATAGTGCTCGAATTTCTCTGGGATTTTAAATAAATGTTTAGTTTTTAATACATCTTTTATTATGTCTTTTAATATAATTATTTACTATAAGTTAAGTATAGATGATTAATTTGTATTTTTTAAAAGTTGAAAATATGTGTGTGTATGTAAAAGTTGGCTGAAAAAATACATTGTTTAAGGTGTTATGATTATGAATTTGAAGTAAATATTGATGTCATTTTATAGAGATTAAAATTCCTATCTATATATTGTTTGAGTGAAAATATCTCAATTTGTTTAAAAAGATGTGTAAAGTTAAAAATTGTGTACTAAAAATGAAATTTCAGAATTTTGATTACATCATAGTCTCATTTAACAGAGATTTAAATTTCAAGTATAATGACATAAAAATTCTTATAAAAAATTAAAATCAATGACGTAATCGTCGTTTTAAAAAATTTTTAATTATTACGTAATCGATGTTTAAAACAAAAATAAAATTACTACGTAATTGATGATTATAAACAAAAATTTAAATTATTACGTAATCGATGATTAAAACAAAAAATAAAAATTATTACGTAATTGATGATTAAAACAAAAAAATAAAATTATTACGTAATCAATAATTAAAACAAAAATTTAAATTAAAAAAAAAAAAAAATTATGGGGGGGGGTCCTTTTAAAAAATTTTAAAAAAAAAATAGGGGGGGGGGTATCTGGATCTAGAGTGCACATGGATCTAGAGTGCACATAACTACCTACTATTATTCATACATTATCAACATTCTCTTTCAACGTTAACAATAAAAACCGTCCACTAATTTATCTACACTTTTTACTGAATTTTTAGAAGTGGAAGATAAGCACCATGATCGATAAACCAAATCGTGAATGTAGGTAACCTGATGATGATAGTGATGCTATCGAAATATATAGTGAAAAGATGTACGAACGACGAATAATAGAAAAATTAAATATTATGAATATTTCAGATCCGATGACCATATTAAAAATTTATTTCGTCGTCTTTCGGAGGACAAAAAAGTTAATATACGCAGCTCGCCTACGGCCCGACTCCCAAAAAAATGTCACCACTGGTAATAATACTAACAATAATAACCTCTTGACATATAAAAAGTATAACATTGAAAATAAGAATAGCTTTCTAGAAAACGCAACTCAAATACCAACCTTTTTAACATAGATAACTCACCAAAATCCCGCTATTCTAAACCACTACCTACAATTAAAATTTTTAAACCTAAAATCACCAAAATTAGACGAAATATATATTTCGAAAATACCCTTATAATGTTTAAACCCGTGACTATGGTTGATGATAGACCAATTATTGACGTCTTAAAGTGACAAATTTGATAGAGCTATTTGTGTTGATGCCGACCATGTGCAGTCTGATAATGAGATAAACATATCATCCAATAACTCTGAGTTAATAACTACTAATATGCGAACAAGTACGGACGATGAATTAAGAAACCACAAGATGTGGATGAATGCGTTTGAATACTTTGACATCTGTTGTACCGAAAATGAAATAAAAGACCTTCTTTGCATGAATCGTCTTAAACTTAAAGAATAAGTAACTTTATTTGGTTGGTTACTAGATAGACTAGATCAGGTAAAAGAATATATTAATTTAATGAACTATAAAAAGCAAATACCAAACCTAACTGACCCTGTGCAGACTGATGATGTGAAAAACATATCATCCAATAACTCTATAATAGAAACTATTAATATAATTAATACGAACGATGAAGTAAGAAACCACAAAATTAAGTTGAATGCTTACTTTGACATCTGTTGTACTGAAAATGAAATTAAAGACCTCATATATATCCGTATGATGTATATAAATGGTTTAATATTAAATAATACATCGACTCCTAATTAGGATAGTCATTATATCCATTTTGCATACCTATTATGCATGTATACATTACTATAAATATAAAATATATGGTTATATCTATTTTATATGCGTACGTATATACGATTTGTATTACATACTATTATTATTGTCGTACATCCATCTTTATTATTATCGTATACCCATCTATATTATCCTTATTATAACTACCTATTTAGTATTTAGAGTTGTTTTCTACCATAATTATTGTACCTTCTGATAACTTATTTGTTAACGCCTTGTGATGGCTTTTTATTGTGCCTTGTAATGGCTATTTTTATTCTTTTGCATCGTGATGGTTATTTTATTGTTTTATTCTGTTATTATTTATTGTTTGTCTTCACTTGTCTTCATTTGCCTCAAAAAAATATATATATTTGATAAATGATCATTTCCTCACTAATCCCAAATGAATATCCCAAATGAATAATATACAATGATCGGATACACAAAAAGATATTTCAGAATGATACTACGAAAATTATCTCACCAATCCAAATACGATATTCTTAAATTCCTAAAGATATTCAAAATTTATTTCAGAAGCAGCCCCTGTACCTTAAAACATACAGGACTAGAGAGAGCTCCATACAAATGATGATGTAACAGTTTCTGGCATCTCGCCGAAGCTAGTTCTGTTAAAAGGACCTGTCTCTTTGTTGAAAGGCTTTTATTAATAAAATTTACTAAACTGTGCATGGACAAAAGGAATCCGACTGTCTAATTAAAACAAAGCATTGCTGATCAATCTTATCCGACTTGTTTCAAACAATTTATTACTAGTTGCTATTTGTGATCATTCTTATATCTGACTTGGTCCAAACAATTTTTTTGAGTTAAAACTGATTTTTAGACCCAAAGTTAGGATTGTGACAGAGTGCTACAACACATAACACGCATATTCATCATTAAGCGTACTCAAAATAAAATATAAAAACATCAACTAAACAAATATAATAGTGAAACACCATACCCAAAAATGAAATATTTAAATTAATAGAAAATTAGAACACGAGCAAGAAGTATCACAAGAAACATACTCAAAGAAAAACATACATACATAACAACAAGCAACAAATTCGAATTAAAGCACTAATATTTCATCAAATAGGCCCTTACTAATACCACCCCTATCGGTATCAAAACTATTACTTGCATTATTATAGATTTATCATTAGCCATTATAGTATTACCGCTATCGACATACTAATGTATCATAAGAACCTTATGGATATAACATAAATCTTGCAGACTCGACGTGATTAATCCAAAGAGATAGTTGGAAAATAATTTAAAATGAAATTTCCCAAATTTAGAGACAATAACTACTCACATCTGCTTTGTAAATCATAACCGCCCAAAACACACTGTAACCTCTTTTAATGAGTAGAATGTGGTATATCTTTTCTTCGGGGTCAACAAATAAAAAGGGTACACATCCCTAAATTATGGCAAGAGAGTTAGTTCCATCTTTGGATGTAACCTTAAAATGAATAAGAAGTAAATATTAAAATGAAAATAACCTCCTAAATATAGATTCTAAATCTAAGTTGTACACTAGAAAAGGTTTAAAATTTGATCCACAAAATAAATAAACGTAAATTAAGGGATGAAAGCCAAAACAAATATTTCGAGGACGAAAATAGTTTTTTAAGGGGGAGATATGTTTGGATTATAAAATAATTAAAAGTAAAATATATTTGTAATTAAAGGAATGATAGAAGTGTAAGACTGGTCAGGGAGAGAATTGACAATGCGAAGAAATAAAATGAGTAGAAAGGCTCGAGAAAGTACATCAGTATATGGGAAAAGCACAAAAATGTGAAAAATCGATAAAAGATTCATAAATTCGAATTAAAGTCTGGAAAATTAGTCATGGGGGAAACAGGTAGCGAGGAATAACATGGTGAGAACGGAATTTTCTGAAAAAGCTAGTGTTATGGTCAGTAAATTAAAATAAATTTAGTTGAAAATTTAAAA
>CAUHTR010008211.1:151782-213438 GCA_959609185.1 Schmidtea polychroa | reverse complement strand
TTTTTTAAATCTTTCAACCATGGCTTCTAAACTATTCCATCTCGTTTAGCAGTCGATAATTAGACCTAATTCCTTTCCTTTTTCTTGTTTAACGTAATTCTGAAGGATACTATCTCTAACAGAAGAATTTCTAAAAAATTTGCAAATTTTTCTAATTTGGGAAATTGATTCTTTATAATTGTAGGACAACATAGGCAATCTACTGTCATGATCCAGCTCATAGGAATTTAAAAAATCCTGACCATAATCATCTCCGCACTCTAATGGCTTCATGTTATCTTCCGAATCCTGATTTGTAGTTGTAGCATATACATCGAGTTGAGCAATTTCTTTATTTTTATATAACACATTAGTAATTGCCAAGTGTATGGCGTGTGAATAACATAGCTGATCAATTATAGGTGATAACTAACCAATTTTTTTCATAACAGCGGCACCATCATTTGTCGCTGCAACTATATCGGTTGCTAGATCTAAGTTAAAATTTTGTAGCCTCTCGAAAACTAATTCTAATGTTTTCTTAGCATCACAGGAACAAGCTATTGGAACTAATACCAAATTAAAATCTTCCGCTAAATGGTGTACATTGATATTCATATATCTGCGATTTCTTTTGCTAGTCCACTCATCTTAAGTTATAGAAAATTTTTCCCCAATACCATCAAATTCATTTATGGTTTCACGTTGGGCATATTCATAAAACGTATAAATGAGATTCATTACTTGACAGTTGTTTTTTGGTAATGAATATCTTCTTTGTTGTAAAGACTCTCGTATAAATGAGCTTGTTGTGATGCTATTAATAGACAATCCACCATGTGCAGCAAGTTTTGCTATTATTTCTTCCAAACTGCTCCTTCTCACAAAAGTAAAAATACTGGCTTGTTTTTGTGGGCTGGAGGACGGTCCAGGTGTTTTTTGTTTATCGTTTGTTTGATTCGTTTCTGATTTCTTCTGTAGTATTATTTGATGAACTACTTTCAGATGATTGTGGAGATTACTCGTAGATGATCCTTTGCAGCTCAACATTTTTTTACAATGATTGCAGCACGCCTTGTCCCTTCCAATCTTTTTGAAATTATCCAATACCTCAGACTTATTTGACCATTCATTTTGGTCTAAAAATCAAATGAAATATTCTTAATATTTTATATCAATTTATTTAAATGTTATTAATATGAATTGTATAAATTGAAAATTGTTTAATTATTTTATTATTTTAATTTAATTATTTTTTTAAAAATAAATTAACTAATTTAGTTTTAATTTACTGTATTTATTGAAGCAGATGCAAAATATATAAATTATTCTCATAAAACTTTAAAAAATAGCACATTTTAGATTTTATTGACAGGGCTACAAGTTTTTAAAACAAATTTTTTAAAATTAATATAGAATTAAATAAATATTAGTAAGATACCTTTACACTGCAAATTCAATGATTACAGTTTTCAAAACATTAAAGTTGTAAATAAATTTTTTAAATAAAGGGTGTTTTAATATCCGGATAATTACAAAAAAGTATCCGGATAATGGAATAGTCAAAATTGTTCGAATAATCCGGATAACCCTAGTCAAGCATATCTTTCGAGTTTCTGATATAATTATAAAAGGAAGAGTAAGAAAATTTGTACAGTGAATTAGTTCTAGGGGTGAAATACCCCTTACATTTGATCCTAAGTCAAGTTGTCTGCTCCAATGGTGTTTGACTCATTAAGCCATGTGAAACGGTACTGGTCTCAGACGCAGGCCATCATCGCTAGCACACCGCCATCCGTAGTGTTAATCAAAAGTTGACAGAGTGAATGTCATACGGACTCAGGTAATATCAAATTATTGCGGTGTAATTCAGTTAGACTAGTTAGTAAAATATACTATATCTCGGAAATAAACTGTAGAAACCACATCGATCTGAAATTATTAAAGTCACTGTTGATGTCTAGTAATCGTATTTCTAACATTTTAGTCACACTCATGCTCACAAACGAAAACCATAGTGAGCCAGTAACAATCGCTAAGAGATCCAGGAATACCCCTAATTCCGAAATTTAGTAACTTCTACAATCTAAAAAAATCAATAAATTTATAGTATAGGAACACACAAACTTACCTGTGTATAGAAAATTAATATTCCGAAATTTAATAACTTTATTATAGGAATTGTGAAGGTGAGAGAAAAATAATTGAACACACCAACACAAAACACATAATGAAAAATGAATGCAAATTTATTATAGCGTTTTTGTTCCGAAATAAATAACCGTTAACATATTGTTAAAATATAATTATTTTGAAATTATTAAAAAATTATGCAGGAAAATACTTTTAATTTAGAATCCGACAACTCTACCTTGAGCTTCAGAGAAAAAGAAGAAAATACATCGTAAATTTTTAATTATAAAATAATTTAGAATATAAACTTTCTTTAGATTTATAGATATTTCTCAGGCTACATTGCCTTTTCGCAAAGGTGAAAATTTGACAAAATGAAGATTTATTCATTAAATTACAAAACATTAAAATATTTTACAGTATGTGTGAAGGAAGCATTTCAAATATTGAAGAAGGTCTTTCGACATCTTTTTATTTGCAGAAAGAAGATGATAAAAATTAAAAAAACTATTTCATACATGTACTCCGCTTTTCTCCTAATTGTATTAAAAAATAAATGTTTTCAGTGATTAGTTTATTTATTTATAGTTAAAAATATATCTAACTTACATTTTATCGAAATAATTCCAAATAAATTCATAAAATGTCATAAAATTCCTAAAAAACACTTGGAATTTAATTATCAATATGTTATACAGGTAACCCTCGATTAACACGGTACTTGAATAACACGATTTCGCTTTAACACGGTTAAAATATCGCGGCACACCCTTGTCTAACACGATATTTTTAGCACGGTTTTGATTTTACACGGCTTCGAAAATTATTCAAGTGATGAAGAAGCACCAGTAAAAATGAATCAGCCTAACATTACATATTTTTTCAGAGATTTTGAGAGTGATGATGAAGTTGAAAGTGATTATGATGGAATTTGTTAACCTTATCTATGGTCAATTTAAATTATGCCATATTTTTATTTTGATATTTATGCAAAATGAATTAATTTATTTTACTATTATTTATTTTACTATTGTTAAATTTTGATTTCAAGTCTATTTAAATTTCAATCTTCTTTTTTTGTACTGGATGCATGAAAATAATAAAAACTATCAAAAGCATAAATCATTTTTTATTACTATTATTTATTTTACTTTTATTTATTTATTTATTTATTTTTATTACTATTATTTATTTTACTATTGTTAAATTTTGATTTCAAGTCTATTTGTATTTCAATCTTCTTTTTTTGTACTGGATGCATGAAAATAATAAAAACTATCAAAAGCATAAATCATTTTTTAAATTTTTTGGAACCAAACCCCATGAATTGTATTAATTGTTAGTCTCGATTAACACGATTTTAATTAGCACGGAGTATTCTTGGAACCAAACTACCGTGTTAATTGAGGGTTACCTGTATTATAAATGTTGACTAACAGTAATATTTAAGAACTAGAATAATGATCTCATTATATAAAATCAAAATTCAAGTTTTAAAAGTTACTTGAAATTAAATAAAATACGTGAAAACCATTTTTAAGAAATTGAATAAATGAAGTTATTAACTTCATTTTCACGTAAATGGTGACTCACCTCAACTGGTGTGCATACCAACGTGAGTTATAGAGGTTACTAAATTTCAGAATTGGGTGTAAATTATTAAAACGAGAAATAAGAGCAGATCCTTAATGGAGCTCACCTACTTATTGATTTTCAGTCAATATGTAAATTACCAACATGGTTTTGCTATGTGTACACAGGGGGAAGAAAGTAAAATAGTCAAGCAGTCTTTTCAGGGAACAGTTTATGACAAATCTATTAGTGACCATAGAACATTCTAACACTACCCCCTAAGTGCCAACAATAGAACAATTTCATAAAAAATATAAACATTAAAAATAAAAACTATTTTTAAAAACTTTAAAAATGTAAATTTAATGAAAAATATAACTTTTAAATTACCAATTGCTCATAATATGTGTTTTGAAATACATAATTTTTAACAGCTGGTGAACCCAATTGATTTTAGTACCATTGTTATAATGTTAAAATGCTCTAATGAAACTAATCAATTCTTTCTTCAGGGTGGTTCCCACAATTATCAGGAAAGTAATTGAGATGGAAAAGAAGAAGATATAATTTGACACTCATGTGACATGATAGCAAGTAGAAGGTATTAGGCATATTCTTCACCAAAGCTGCGTAATTTGGAGTTCAAATATTTCTTAGAAATTTGATATAAGCAATGGAAGAAAGCATAAAATCTTTATTCATTAAAAGGCTTTATTTGAGATCCAATAAAATTTTAGTTTTTAATTTCCTGTCGCTAATGGTTAGAAATTTACAGGAATAGATTCTAAAACCTTTCTGTAGAGATACGAAATTAATTTGCATAAAGTTTTAATTGAAAACGACATTGAAAGCGATCATAAAAATATTTGCTCCAGTAATCAATCCCACAAAAGCATCGGCACTTGATCTGGTGATTGTACTGAGATTATTGATGGACTAGCATTTGGACATGTAGACTCCAGTATTGGAATCTTTATCAGGAATAACTTTGTTCATTAACTCCTTGTGGCAATCGAAGGCGGATGGATCAGTCCAGCTCTCGTAACGAATTTTATCACGAGAATCACTAGAATCGCGAATTAGTATTCAAATGAAAATTTCTTTGGTTGAATTGAAGATGTTGATGATCAAGCTTATCAACAGAGAGATCTCAGTTAAGAAAACAAAGGTTTCAGCTTCTCGAATGTTTGGCATTTTTTTTAATTGATTTTGTGAGAGTTAACAATCGGGATGTCGAATGATACATGAATTGTTTTATATATCATTTTTGAATGAAAAGAATATTTTAACAATACTATTAAATTAATTAATTTAATAATATATTTCAAGTTTAATTATTAAGTAGATAATTTTATTAATGTGGAAGTCAGGGGCACTACAATCTTTATTCGAAGCTTTAGTAAAATTCTTTATACAATCCGAATTTATGTGTAATGATGACAGGCAAACTTTATTGCACAACACAATTAGAAAGCTGACATTATACTTTGAACACAAAAAACTAGGTTCTTGATAGCTACTTTGTTTGATTGAAAGTATAAGAAAACGCTTATCTATTCTTAAGATATAAGAAACACAACCACCATAAATCTTTTTCTTAGAGACCAAGCAAAATTAGAGGAAAATATTAGAATATTTAGTTCAGATTCTTTAAAAGAATTTTATGCATTCAGAAAGAAACTTCTGAATGATATTAGAAAAGCTCGTGAAATCAAAATTACCGATTTTTTGTTTAAAAAATAAATACTTTTATCATGAAACTTATTTATTTTACATCTGAAATTCTTATTTAATGTTTACCTTCGGGTTCCGGGGCACTTTCTCAAAAATGATGCCCTAAACCGGCGTCCGACTGTATTAGAATTGAATATAAATATCGATTAATTAAAAAAGAATAAAAAATGTTGAGCATAAAATATTTGATATATCAGAAGTCATAAAAAATCGCATAAACTACATTGATCACAATATTTGCATTAATAGTGTAAACAAATTGTTTTTAATGATTTTGTGCAAGGGTTGTTTAGGGAATTTTTCCAGGGAGATATTTGATTTCTACTGTAGTTTAATAGTATGTGTTCTCAAGTTAATAAAAAATTTGAATATGTGATTATGTTAAATTCAAACATATCAACAAGAGAGACGGTACTGAAGTTAAATCAAAAAATTAAAATATATCTTTTAAATTTGTATAAATAAAAATAAATTAAAATAAAATATTGTAAATTATAATTAAATTAAATTGTAGATATTCATTGTAACGGTGTTTAAATATTCGTGTAATTTCTGGTGATTTTCAAATAAATACTTCTATGAAAGAAAATTGTGAATTATCTTAATTCTTTTTATTAGTTTTTAGTTTCTATTAAATTTTGAAGAATTAATTCTTTATGATTTGAATATTTTGGTTATAGTTCTAAAAAGAAACATCCGTAATTATCTAAATGCTAATAGTATACAACCATTTGGTGTATGTTATCTTTTTACCAAACAAAATTTTGCAACTAACCATTTTTATAATTCCGAAAGTGGAAATGTGAATTGAAAAGATTAAATTCAACAAATTTCGATTTGTACTGCGATTTCTGGGAAAAATAAAAAACCTTTTCATTGAATCAGTGGCGTAGCAATAGGTTGTGCACGGCACAAGGGCCCAGGACGAAAAATTAGTAAAATTTATACGTTCGATCATTATAAATTCCCCGATTGTCATCAAACCAAGCATCGCTTTGGCGTTTGTTTTGTTTTTATTAAGACAGCAACCACAGTTTGGACGGTTTATACATTTAATATTATTAGGAATCTATATTGGATATAGTTGTAAACCACATATGACACACCCATTCATCTATTAAATTATGCCTATGGTTTGGTTCCTCCGATCACTTCGTTCGACAAATATTTTGTGCGTCCCAAAATCTGCACAAGGGCCCCAGAAATCCTTGGTACGCCACTGCATTGAATCATAATGTCATGAAATAGATTGTATATATTATATACTATATAATAACTATAGACAAGTGTTTCTAAACGTGGGGCTTGTGCCTTCTAAAGAGCCTACACTTTTTAGGGTGTTGTTTGAAGGAATTCGATATATTTTACAAACACAAAATAAATGAAATTAATAAGACATACTTACAAATTACAGATTTGACAACACCAAATTAACAATTAGGTTTTTGGGGGATTGTACATTTCAAAGAGGGACAAATGTATATATTTATTTAGAGGTTGAGAATAGACTACTATATACATTTTTTAGACTAGTTTGATACTGAATAGACATAGACAAAAAATTATTTTAATTATAAATAAAAAAAAATGTTTTTATTGTTTAAAATTTTTTACTAAAGATCGTTTTGATCTAGTGAATGTTATAAGTAGACAATACAAAAAAATAGTTTTTAAAAATATATTTTACAGACTGCAACTCATTGTTATGAAACTGCATTAAGAGTAATAATATGATATTATAATGATAAAAATAAAAAAATTAATAGAATTGTATATAATTTATTAGTGGTATTTATCATTTGATTATTTACCCATTATTAATTAAAAATACAGCGGATATTTCATGATTTCTACGTGTTAAAAATAACATTAATTATAGATAGAAATAAAAATTCCAAATTATTTTTAGAAATAAATAAATAAATAAATATATATATATATATATGAATTTGTCAGAAAATATATGTGAAAATTAATTAAACGACATTTAATATCATTTGCAAACCCATGCTCTTGAACCGTGGGTGAACTTTATACTGGTGACATTTCTAAAATAGATCTTATATAAATAATTTTATTTAAAAACATTTTTTCACATGATTTACTGATTAAATCATCCTAATTAAAATAATTAAGAAATGATATTTAACTTTATTAAAACAATTTTTTATTATAAAAATTGGAGGGTTTGTAATAGGGTTGCTAACTCCCACAACCTCGAACCCGGGAGATTATAAAATTATGAACAGAATAACGATTAAGAAATAATATAACAGGTGTTTTTTCACTTTTTTGGTTTACACATGTTATATTACACATGTTACAAATGATTTTAACTATATGATGACTAATACCATAAAGATTTAAACAAAACAATTATTTTTATATATTACATTTTACATTTTTTACATTTTAAAAGTGAAAAAAACCTGACAATGACAGACTAATAACGTGGGTAAGAAAATAAACATAAAATCGCTCGCCCCGAACAAACAACTTAAACTTCCGGTGACTGTGAGTAAAAATAAATCTTGACTATTATTATTTTAGAGAAATCAAAAAAAAGTTAAAACTTCAAAAACTGCACATTTTTATTGAAAAATGGCAAAATATTGTAAAAACGGAAAGATGGGGGAGATTTCCATCTCCCGGGTCATAGTTAACCGGGAGACGAAAGTCGATTCCGGGAGACTCCCGGCAAAACGGGAGAGTTGACAAGCCTAGTTTGCAGTAACCAATATTATACATGTTCGTGCTGTTTCTAGTGTTACCTAGAACACAACATATCTGTACCACTCGACACCTGTCAAATGAACAACGTTGGTAATATGTCAAATGGATCAATATTATTAACAATTGAACTTACTTTGGTTAACTATACCTAATTGACGGCGCCGTAACAAAAGCGCACAGGACAAAAGTGGCAAAGATAGAAATAACTTTCATTTGCAAGCCTAGTATGTTAATGTATTTTAATATTAATAATTGACCAAACATGAAAGTGATGCAAGTAAAAATGATGCTGACTCTTAGCTTCGTCCCGGTAGCTAATGTTCCTGTTGCATTTGAAGATTTGTTGGATGATTGTCCACCTCTGATGGTTCCATTGACAGAATACTGGGAGGACACGTACATTGGCAGACAAAGAAGGGGCCGACGCGCAAATCCAAGATTTGCTTTGCATATGTGGAATATTCGAGATCGTGTAATCGATAACCTTCCTAGCACCAACAGCTCAGTAGAAGCTTGGCGTCGTTCTTTCCAACAGACTGTCGATTGCCATCATCCCTCCGTCTACAAACTAGTTGAGCACTTCGTCAAGAACAAGATCACTATGAATTGAAGATCGAAAGGTTTCGTGCAGGAATCAGACAACCAGAGGCATCCAAGTCCAACTACGTGCGCCTAAATCGACGCCTGCAGGCTTTGGTGTCAACGTATGGAACAGTTCCAGTTGGAGATTATTTGAGAGGAATAGCATATAATTTGAACACATAAAATGACAATTTTTTTTCTTATTATTTTATATATTATTATTTTAGTTTAAGTTTTTTAATTTGTCCTGCGCGTTTTTGTCCTGCGCACTTTTGTCGGATTACCCTAATTGACATTTTTATCGGTCCACGTGATATCGATGGAAGATATGTGACCAATTTGCTGTATGGTCCCACTGCCATTTGACACTCAACGAAAAATATGAATTGTAAAAAATTTCGATCTACAGAAATAATTCAAATTTTATCATACTCAAAAATAGGTTATTTATCGCAATTTTAATAGAGTTGTAAATGAACTTTTGTTGTTCCCTATTCCAGACTTAAACTCAATCTATCTTTATCAATCAAATATTTTAGACTAATCAGTTAAACAGGCATAACAATTTCAATAAAGTTCTCATCTCTTTTGATTTATGCTTACTGAAAATTATTATCAAGTTTAAAAAGTTTAGAAATTATTTTGTGCTTTTTTCAAGAAAGTGAATTGCTTTGTTAAAGATATACAATAATCATATTTATAAATCATTAGCTCTATTCGTAAAATAGCTGACTAAATTGCGCTATAAAAATAATTCCCCACTAATTATCAAAAACTCTATAATATAGAGTATAGTTTTCACATAATGCTTTCAAAAAATATGAATTTCAAACAAAATTGACAGCTGCTACTTTTCAATTACGATTTTCCTAAAACCAAATTGATACGTCTATTCTAAAATCTTGTATCCTCATTTTCGGAAAAATTATGTGGAAAGAGATCAAATTTCAGTTTAAATTCCGTGAATAATATTCTACTCATAAATTTTTAACAAAATCTTTACGAATACTTTGATTGGAGATTTTAATGCGTCTTTTAAAATTCTTTTTTAGTACAAAAAAATTTAAAAAAATAAATCATTTTTATTCCTAATAGCCTATAATAATAATTGTGATTATTGTGAGGATATTTGGAATCAATTATATGCAAGCATTAAAATTGAATTAATTAATCAAACTAAATAATAAATTAGATTAAAAGATTTTATCTAAATAGACATTAAAATAAATATTTTAAATGCAAAAAATAATTATACAAAAATAAATTAGTTTAAGTAGTGGGGATATATCCCTAACGACCACAAGCCTCCCACTGTTTTCATGTTTTATGCCCATTTTACCCCAAAAAACGTATAAAAAAACACTAAAAACCCTTAAAAACGCATATTTTTTATTTTGCTTTATTTTGCAAGATTTAAAAAATATGGATTTAAGGCTATAAAACGGAGAAAAATGCTGATAAAGCTATGAAAAACGTTTGTCGGCTTGCGGTCGTTAGGGATATATCCCCACTACTTGGAAGAACTAACTACTGCTGAATGCAATCCTGCTGAATGCAATCCTGCTGAATGCAATCCTGCTGAATGCAATCCTGCTGAATGCAATCCTGGTGATTGCAATCCTGCCGTCTTGCAGTTGTTGTCTTGGTAATAAAAAATAAAAATAGAAAAATAGAAAACATAGGATCCAATAAAAAAATTTATTCTAAAAATGAACTGTAATATTTGCAATAAAGTTTTTAAAAATAAAACAGGATTAATTTCCCACTGTAAGTCGAAGGCTCACTTACTAAAAGAAAATAATCTTAATGACACAAATTCAAAACTCTGTCCTAAATGTAAAGGAAGATATCTACATTCAGGATATAATAAACATTTTGAAAATTGTATCGGGAGACTTAGAGAAGTATTTACATGCCCTCATTGCAACTTTTCAACAAAAATAAATTTTTACTATTTAAAACATTTAAAAGAACATATAAAAGAAAGAAACTCCGACGATGAGGAATGTCATTCAGAAGGAGAACCTGATCATGTTGAAAGAGAAAAATATAACTGGGATAATTTTAATCATATAGATGAATTTCAATTAAAAATTAATGGACCTGCAACCCCTGGAGAATATATAAAGAGAAATAAAAAAAATATAAAAGATTCTTTCTGTGAAGCTTTAAAAAATTATAAACCAACAAGGTATAATGTTATAAAATATAAAATCACAATAAAAGCAAAATATTGGAGAGGACCAGAAGGACCGCAAGGCCAAGAAGACACAATTCCTTTAGATGTTGAAATCGTAATACCTTTTAAATATTTATTTTCAACTAGAGGATTTAATAAAAGCATCAAAGAAATAATTCAAGCAGTAGAAGCAAAACAAGAAGAGATTGAAAATGAATTAGGAGATTCAAACTTAGTATTCAACTCTTTCCAATCTTTAGTGATTGATTATTGGAGGGGATTACCACCTAATCCTAAATCCTATATTCCTACACCCTTTAAATCTAAAAATGTTATAAATGTGCAGAATAAGGATAACAAATGTTTCATGTGGTCAATACTTGCAGATTTACATCCTCAAGCTGAAAACCCTCAAAGAGTTTCAAAATACAAACAATATGAAAATGAATTAATATTCCCGAAGGGACCGGAAGGACCGGAAGGCCAAGGAGGCCAAGAAGGATTCATGCATCCAATGAAACTAGAAGACATTCCAGAATTTGAAAAACTAAATAATCTTAAACTTAATATTTATGAACATGTTAAAGGATGGGGACGTGGAAGCAGAGATATTATTCCAATTTATATTTCTGATTATGAAGTACAAGGTAACGGAGTACATGAAAGCGATAGGGAGATATATCTTTTAATCTTGGAAGACCAAAATAATCAACATTATATTTTAATAAAAAACTTTCAAGCCTTTACATTACCAGAGAATCCAACTAGTGGAGGAGGAACGTGTAAAAGATGTCTTCATTATTCAACAACTAAAAACTCTATGATTAAGCATGCAAGATTTTGTGAAAAGGATTCACCAGCTTTAATTAGAATGCCTACAGATCCCAGGATGTATTTTAAAAACTTTTCAAATTTATTACAAACATTAGGAGTAATTTACGGAGACTTTGAATCTATAAATCGTAAACAAGATATAATTATGCAATATTTAAAAATAATAGAAAAATATAAACTCATGGATTCATGGAAAGCCTCTAAACAGAAGGAGAAACCAACAAGGTTGAAGGCCTTTCTAAGAAAAAATAATAAACCTAATAGTGTTAAAAAAACTAAACAATTACCATCTGCTTATAAATTATTATTTAAAAGTAATTATCCTGAACTCATAGAGAATATGCATTTCAAGGAACTTCAGAAGATGTCTTGGATCATTTTACTACAAGTATAAATGATCTAGAACATGAAATATTTAAAGCATTAAAAACAAAGTATCCTCAAAATATTTCAGATCAACAATTAGAAGAATATAAAAATACTTTCAACTGCTGGATGTGTAAACAAGAGATCAATACAGATGATAAGGTTATAGATCACGATCATTTAAAAAGTGAAAATAATTATCGAGGAGCAGCCCATAGAAATTGTAATCTTAATTGTCATACTCCTAAATTTGTACCAGTTATATTTCATAATCTTTTTGGTTATGACGTACATCTATTTATAAAGCATCTAGCAACAAATGCCAAAAACTCTTTCAAGGTTATAGGACTTACAAAGGAAAAATATAAATCAGTTGAATATGGAAAATTAAAATTTATAGATTCCTTAAACTTCCTACAAATGTCTTTAGATGGCATAGCAAAAACATTGAAGCCAGAAGATTTTAAAATCACTCGAGAGTTCTTGGAAAAAAATAATATACCAGCAGAAGAATACTCGACTTGTTTAGCAAAAGGAATATATCCCTATGACTATGTTGATTCATTTGAAAAATATAAGGAAACAAAATTACCAGAGAAAGAAGATTTCTATTCACTACTTTCAAAATCTGGGATTACAGATCAAGAATATTCCCGAGCAAATAAAATATTTCATCTTTTCAACTGTAAAACTTTAGGAGAATATACAAGTATGTACTTATCCCTAGATGTTTATATTCTAGCAGATTGCTTTGAAGAATTCACAAAATCTTTTGTTCTTAAACCTTATAATTATATAACAGCTCCTTCTTTAGCTTGGGATACTATGTTATATACCATTTGGACTTCAGATCTTCCAGAATCTGATAAAATTATAGATCTTTTAACCGACCAAGACATGTTTAATTTAATTAAAACAAACATTAGAGGAGGAGTATCCTCAGTAATGGGGAATAGAGAAATAAAAGCTAGAAATGCAATAACTACTAGCCGAAAAATATCTAAACACCCTGATCCATATATAAACTTAACAATGAGGAACTAAAAGAAGTATTAGAAGGAATGAAAAATCCTCTATTTATACTTTATATAGATGCAACAGCTTTATATTCAGGAATTATGACTCAGTATTTACCAATGAGTGACTTTCGTGAGATATACTCCTCAGACCTCGTGCACTCTGTACGCAGTTCCTTATTGGATTCCTCAGAAGAATGCCCCTCTGAAGAAGAATATTTAAAGACTCTTATGAATGAAATACGTTCAACTCCTAAAGATTCTCCAATAGGATACTTTGTAGAATGTGACCTCGACTACCCAGATGATATAAAAACAGGAACAAGACATTTCCCTTTAGCTCCTATAAGAAGAAAGATTAATGTCCAAGAACTTTCATCCTGGCAAATCTCACAAGATAAACCTCCAACAATGAAACTTCTTTGTGATCAAACAGATCGAACTTATTATCTTTGTCACTATAGACTCCTACAGTTTTATCTTTCACAAGGAATGAAATTAAAAAAAGTTCATACTGTTATAAGATTTAAACAAGCAGCATTCATGAAGCCCTTTATAGAGGAGAACATCCGTTGTAGAAACATTGCAAAAAGAGAAGGTAACCTTTTAAAAGACAATAATTATAAACTTTTAAACAATTCAGTCTTTGGCAAGACAATGGAGAATGTGGACAAGTATACTAATATTGAACTCTTGACAAATAGTGAAAAAGATATAGCCCGTTATAATCGTATGCTAGGAAAGCCTACATTTAAAAACGCACAAGTATTTTCTGAAAGTCTTACTGCAATAGAACTACAGAATTTTGAGAAAACATATAATAAACCAATATTTATAGGCTTTGCAATTTTAGAACTTTCAAAATTACAAATGTATGAGACATATTATAACATCTTACAACCTATATATGGTCCTAATATAGCAATGCATGCAATGGATACAGATTCAATGTTTTTAACAATAAGAACTGAGGACCTTGAAAGTGACATCTCTGAGAATCCTATACTTTCAAATTTAATAAATTCATCTGGAGAATTATTTTCGTTTAAAGATGAAAAACCTTTTACTCCTATAGAAAATGGAATATTTATTCGTGCTAAACAATATTCATATGAAACATTTACAAAACCTAAATTTGAAGAACATACATTTATATTTAAAACCCCAGATACAGAAGAAAGCATTACACATAGATATCCTATATTCCCTGAGGGTCAAGCCGAGAAACCTGTAAAGGATAACAGATGTAAAGGAATTCAGAGATGTGTAGCCAGGAAACTTTCTCATCAAGATTATAAAGACACATTGAATCCAGGTCATAAAGATAAAATCGATGAAGTACATCAACTTAAAAGTGAAAAGCATGATATTTACTTGATAGAATCCCAAAAAGTATCATTATCAAATAATGATGACAAAAGATTCATACTAAGTGATTTAAAGACAACTCTTCCTATAGGAAATAATTTAATACCAATAATAAAAAATCTTGATAGATTGAATCAGTTATATGGTACAAAGATTACTGATCTTGATATTTATAATGTTGAAATCATTTATCCTGAGAGAATTGAGAAACCTTTATATTCTCAAGTTTTTAATCCTATATGTTTAGAACTTAAATATTTTAATACTGATCCTGAATATATAAAAGGTCTAAGTGATAAAGAATTTAAAGATCATAAAGAGGTTCTAAAAACTAATTTCGAAAAGTTAACATCAGATTCTATCAAATGATTTTTTTCTTTTAAAAATGTCAACAATTAATTTAAGAGTGACAACATCAACCTTTTGAAGGGCAATAAATTTTTTTATGTATGATTCTTTAGCCACTTCTCTCGTTTAATTTTTTTAGAATATTCATTACTTATAACATTAGCACTTTTTAATCTTATAACCTCATTTTTAATATCTTGTATTATTTGATTTGATTTCATTATTTCTTCGTCTGTTAGGATTCCATCTTCCAAAGCTTTTAATTGAAATAAAAATAATTTAGAGATTCCTAATTCTATTGATAAACAAACTTCTCTATATAAACTTTTCTTTTTAGAAGTATAAGATAATGAAACTATTTCAGTTAAGAAACCATCAGCTACAGAAATACTTCCAAGTATTACAGGTGCAAGAGTAACAACTGGTAAAGTTATGGGTAAAATAACTGTTAATATTGCAGATGCAAATCCTAAAGAATAACCTATAACTTTTAAAACTGTATTCCCTTTATTCCATCTATTTTTAATTTTTTTATAATGCTTTAATAAATCTTGTAAATGTAAGGTTTCTGATTTAAATTCTTTTACTCTCATAATTTCAAGTTCTGTGGGAGCCGAGGCCTTGGAAGAATAATATCTTGATGATAATTCTGGATATATTTTTTTTTCTCTTACTTCCATTTTATTAATTAAAAAAATAAGACTTTATTCTTCTGAGCACCATCTGGTACCAATACTCGGATATCAAAAGAAACTCTTGTTGAGAGGATATCTTTATACAATTCTCTCAATGCTTTACGAACTTCATCAACATCAACCTTTTTTTCATAAAATATTAAATCTATATATTGTACAAGTGTGCTTTTAAAAATAATATTCTTACTTTTAACTTTATGTAGTCCATGTGAATGAGTATTAACATACCAATCTCCGTGTGGTAAATCATAACTAGTCATTATAACATCACCCTTTTCAAGCTTACTATTATAATCACATTTCACAAACCATTTCATTCTTTCATTATCATCATCAAACAAAAAGAAATAAGGATCAATAATCTTTACAACCATAAAAACACTCCATTCTTTACTGTTTGTTGTTATTAAACTTGGTTCTATAAAATGTTTATATGTATGGGGTAATAATGTTTTATTCTGTTCTAATTCAGCAGCTCTTTTTCTAATACTATGTGTGGTGTTAATGTGTGTTCCATGAGACTCTAAATTTGAAATTCTTTTATTAAATGATGTAATCATCTCATTTATTATATTATATATTGTATTAAATTTAGTATTCATAATTTGTTTATCTTTAGAATTTAATATGCTAGTATTTAACTTTACAACTTGTTCAGTTAACAGACTTTGTAACTTGTCAAATTTATCATTAAATCGTTGTTCGATATTATTAAGCTTTGATTCCATTGAATCAATTTTTGTTGTTAATGAACTTTCAATTCTTGTTGTTGTTAAATCAGTATATTTTTAACACCATCTACATATTTCTTATTAACTGCATCAGCTTCATCAGTTGGAAAAGATAATTCTTTTATCTTGTGTCCATTTAAAATTAAATCACCCTTCATTGAATCACCTCTTTCATTAATATATTTATTTTCTGTTAAAGTTAATATTTCTTCTGTATTAAACCCTGTTTTTATTGTTCCACCACCTCTATTACATGGAATATAAGAACTCATTTATTAATAATTTAAAATGAATCTTCAAACCTGTTTCAAATGTAAATACATTGAAATCTCTTCTCCATTAAAATCAATCAATTCTCCTTCTTGATTAAGAATTTTAAAATTAATATCCATTATATATTTTCTACATAAAGGTAAATAATTTGGAGGATTCATTCTTTCAACTATTTTATATCCCATAGGAACTGTGTTTGAGGGAAAGGAATATAAAACATTTGTTTGTTTACCATTATTATAAGAACCAGTTATACAATCGCAATGAATATTTATTGTGTTTGTATTTATTATTTTTATAATATTTTCTGATGTTATATTCTCAACTTTAGGTATGTTATAATGACTCTGTGTAAATCCTAAAATTGTTCTAAAGAAACTATTATTTTGAAACCTAATTCCTATATTCTTTAAAGTCATTATACATTTTGAAGTTGGTAAATCTATTTTAATTTCAATAGCTCCATTTGTTTTTTTAGAAAGTATATTATTTAAATCTTTTATCTCATAAGCCCCGGGTTCTATTATTATTATAATGTTATCCTCGAATTTTGGGGGGCTTACATAACTAAATGTGTTATTATCTTTAGTTATATTAAAAATAGTATTATAAGCACAAAATCATAATAGTCCTAATTCATAGTTTAAATTTTGATCTAATTTAATTGAATCTTGAAAGTTTATAGTAAAGTCTGATTCTTTTGAATTTATAGATAAAGTTCTTGAATATTTATCTGACATTATGTTTACCATTTTTTTTAAATTATCTTCCGGAAGGTTGCGAAGCTCCATTTCTTATAGTAGAGATTTTAAATCATTATAAATTTCTTGGATTAAGGAAGTGAAACCTTCTCCTTTAGATTTATTCAATCTATACAAAACATATAAGCTTAAAATACCACATATTTTAGTATTATTAGGTTGAACTTGTAAAGAATTAAAAGTGTAGTCCGAGAGATAGTCTTCAACTTCTTTAGTGGGTTTAATCCCAAAAGAATCAAAGTATATAGATTTATTATATATACAAACCCAATGAGATCCTTTTTCATTTGAATTTTGATAATTTATAATGATATTCTTTGGAGTGTCTTCTTTCAGACTCGACAATTCATCATTCATTAATATTTTTATTTTTAAATTTAAATAATCTGCATAATCTTTTAAATCAAAATTTGTTTTTGTATTTATTTCAAATGTTTTTAAAAAATCTAATATTGAAGGAGTCATTTTATATTTTATAACTTCGTATTTATAACTTCGTATACTTATTAAATTTATCTTTTGAAATTATTCCTTGTTTTAATAATTCTTTAGAAATCTTTAAAATATCAGAATCTAAATTATTATGTCCTGCTTTTTTAGCTGCTAATAGTTTTCTTAATTCAATAAAAAGATTGATTGGGTTTATCTCCTTACCCTTTCCCTGGCCCTGACCCTGGCCCTCTCCTTCTGTGACAATATAACCCCTTTCATTTTTATTTAAATATTTCTTTAAATCTTGAATATGTTTTGCTTTAGCACTACCATGTACTAATTCTATTAAATTTAAATATTTTTTAATTTCTAGAAGATCAACATTCTCTGAGGGATATCCACAAACTAATCCATAAAAATCATCTGTAAATTCAAAATCTAGGTGTTTAGTATTATAAACATTTTGTGAATGAATACGTGATTTATTTTCTGAATTTAAACATAACAGAAAGTCATGTTTATTAATTGTTATTATTTGATATCCTTCAACATTAATATTAAATGTAGGTTTAATTGTTTTACTTAAACTCACATTAATTTTAGGATCAAGTATAAGAGGTGTTATATTTAAATCTTCCAACCATGGTAATTCTTTTAAATCTTGTTTATCTTCCAACTCTTTAAATTTTAAAACTTCTAACTCTTTTATGGCTTTAATTGTTGGTCCTTGTTGTTGTTGGATTACCTCATTTAATATTATAGATTCAGCGTGTTGAGTTGTATCTTTTTTATTATATTTATCTTGTTCTGATTGTAATTTTTTTAAAAGTGCTAATCTTTCTTCATATACCATTTTAATGGTATTAAAAATGGTATCATTTTGGTAAAGGATCCGTTGGAAAGGGTTTCAAGTATAAACCTTTGCCCTGGCCCTTCCCATTTTTAATTTTACAAAGACATCCATTTTTTAAAGATTTACATATTTTTTTTAAATCATCTTTATCTTTTGAAGATAAAGATTCAGATGTAGAAATTTGATTTTTTAAAAAATCATTTAAACCACGACCTTTATAATGATCAAGATAAAGACCTTTCCCTCCCTTCATTTTCTCGATTTCAGTTTGTAGTTTTTCATTTTCTAGGTCTGTCTTTTGAGATTCTTTAGCTTTTTGAACTGTAGTTGCAATTCCTCCAGCTATTCCAGCAGCACCTGATAGTCCGGCAATGATTGCAGGTATTAAAGCCGCCAGAGGAAGAATCCCTCCTTCCTTTAGTTTTTCTTTAACTTGTTCTTTTACATGTTTTCCAATAAAATATTTTTTACCAGAGATTACTACTGATTTATTTTTATTTGAATTTATTAATTCTTGCAAAGATTCCTCTGTAGGGTTTTGTGTTGTCATTTTATAATAAATAAAAATGGATACTTGGAAACCAATTTTAAATAGACATAAATCTAAATTTAATAATAAAGTATTTCCTGATAATTTTAGATGCTTAATTATTGGATCTTCTGGATGTGGAAAGAATGTTCTTCTTATGAGAATGTTATTAGAAGATGGTTTTTTGGATTATAATAATTTAATCTTTTATTCTACAACCATTAACCAACCGGAATTACAACTTTTGAAATGTGGATTTGAAAATAAATTAACTAAAAAAGCTATAATTGATATTTTTAAAAATCAACATACATATCCCGAAGAGGTTTTTCATCCTTGTGATATGGTTGATTGGTACAAGGAAAAGATTTTAGAATCAGATATTAGTAATAAAAATGATTATATAGGGGATGGAATCCAGATCTTATTCTCTAATAAACCTGAAGATGTTTTACATTGTGATTTACTTCCTAAAGATAAAAAGAATCTAGTTATATTTGATGATGTTGTTGATATGAAAAATCAAGAGATTCAAAAGAGTTACTTTACACGAGGTCGACATAATAATTGTAATGTTATTTATATATCTCAAACATATTATGCTTTAGATAAAAAACTCTATAAGAAATAATTCTAATTGTTTTATATTTTTTAAATTAGACAAGCGTGATAAGAATATGATTTATAATGATTTATTTTCAAATGTTGAACCTGATAAGAATATGTTTGATATGTTTGTTGATAATCATTGGAAAGAAAAATATAATTATATTTATTTGGATAGAGAAGAAGCTGAAATATGGAAAAGTTTGTTTTAGGGCTTGTCGACTTAAAAATCTGTTTTCTGTAGTTCATTATTATAAAATCTACCTAATATTTTTTCATTATTTAAATCGATGATACCATATGTTATTGGAGTTGTATGATGTATTTTATTTATAATAAAAATTTCATTTGTCCATTTTGCTGTGAATCCTTTTTCAAATTTATTTTTATATTTAAATATTCTTACGCGGTCACCAATTTTAAATTTTGGTTTTATAGGGGTTGTATCAACAATAACATCATTTTCAATATTTACCACTTTAACTGTTTCAGGATTCAAGGAAGCATTTAAAGGTGTTGATTTTATAGAACTATGTACATCATTATTATATTCATTTACAATCTTTTGTAACAATTCATTGTTCCATTTTTGTTTTCCAATAGCAGTAAAATATTTCCACATTTTATTTTTTAATGTTCTATTTAATCTTTCAACCACAACTGCTTTTCCTTCGTTTTCTGTTGAATATAATTTAATATCATTTTCATTTAAAAACTTTGTTAAAACTTTGTTATAAAATTCTGTTCCTTTATCACACCATAAATATTTTGGAATTCTTTGATATTCTTCAAATATATTTTCAAATGCTTCTGTAATTGAATATCCTGTTTTATTTTCTAAACACCTTGCAAAAGCAAATCTTGTATATAAATCTATTACTGTTAAAATTATTTTATATTTTTCAGGGTCTGATGATTTGGGCATAAAGACTAAATCAGCAGACCATGTTTGATCTTTTTCATGTACTTGAACTTTTAAATATTTTTTATTTTTTCTAAATTCATGGTGTAATTCGTTGGCATATTTTATTTGTGATTCTGTTGGGGTTTGTAAACTAGTCTTGGCTGTACTCTCGAGGGATCTTTCAATCTCTGCTTGTTCGATAATCTTTTTATTAGCAACATCTTTTGCTTTCCTAGGGAAGGGGTGTCCAAGTCTTGCACCCATGGTGATCGGACTGTGTCCTAAGCCTATGAAAATCTTACCTTTCATTGCTAATTTAACTAGAGCTCTTTGAATCTTTTCTTGGGTTGATGGATTTTGTATATTATTTAAATCATGTATTAAATTCACATCTGCAACATGTCTATCTCTAAGATTTGTTGAATTGTAAGCAATATCATGTTTTAAAGCTGCTTGATCAATTCTATTTATTGGTTCTTCTCCTTGTTTAGGATTATTATTTTCATCTAATCTAATATCTAATCTTGTTCCTGGTCCAGTATAGTTGTGATGGAATAAATGTCTTTCACCTGGATATTTTTCAGTAGTAAAGGGTTTTAATAATGTTGATGTTGTTTTTAAAGATTGAAGATCACCTCCGGCTGCTAGTTTAGATCCAAGTATATGTTTTTTAGTTTTAACATGAGAGGCTTTGTGATGTCTTGTAACTTGACAATGACAAGTTTCACATGTCCAATATTTACTCATTTTAAAAAGTTTTTTATGAAGAAGAATCACCTCGTACATTTTCAATAATTGAAATCTTTCCACCATATAATTTCATTTCTATTTTCTTTTCTTCTAATATTAATGTATATACTTTAGCTTTAAAATTAGAATCCTTTGTTATATGAAGTGTAACATCAACATTATTTATGGCTAGGCGATCATCTTGGTCTGATACATTTATACAAAATATAGAATATAAATTTTTGAAATCTTCTAAACTTAATTGCGGTTCAACTTTGAAATCATAACATGTTTCAATATAATTTAGATATGGGAATATGTTTTCATTATTTTCAATATTAAATTCCATTCTATTTATTGGATAATATGAACTATTCAATTGGACCTGGATGGTTTTTAAATTATCACCCCCAATCTTTTGAATAAACAAGTTGTTGTTCTTTTGGAAAGATGGATCTCCTTCTTTGAATCCAATCAAGATATATCTTGGTCGGTATGCTAGATTTGCTACCTTTATAGAATATGTTGAACCCTCTGTCATACTAAATTCACTACAGATTCTATTTAAATAATTTACATTTATAGATTTGTTGGAATTTAATCTTTCAAGTAATTTAATTTCAGAATGTGGATTTAATGTCCATTCAGGTATATGCAATTCAAGTGTTGATAATTTTAATTTAGCTTTTGTATCTGCAGCTCCATAGAACAATCTTTTATCACCTTCTAGTCTATTACAGATGAGTTCTATAAAAACATTATGGAGCACCCGGTTATAGTTTTGAAGGAATCCGAACAAGTGTTTTAATTCAAAATAACCTTCAAATTTTTTCAACTTATAAAGTTCAACTCTTTTATAGTAAGCATAATTTATATCTAAACCATCTTTATCTAAATCCCCTTTATTAACATCAGGAATCCAACCTGTTAATTCACCATATTCGTTTTTATAATCACAACCAGTTAAAATAAAATTTAACATTGTAGAATATACTCCTGGATACAAAACAGTTTCAATTTCTGATGATCCTAGTTTTAATCTCATGTTGGAGAATAAATTTGGAAAGAAATTATTTTCTAGGGTTATATCTTTGTTTGCTTCAATTTCTAATTCAATTTTATAATATAATTTGGCATTACAAATATCTATTGGGTTTGATGTTTGAAGAGATTGAAAAACTATATCACCCCTACGATTTAAGTTTGCAATAGATCCTGAAGTTGGCGAGATTTTTAAAATATCATTTTTCTTGATTTCATGAGTAAATTCTTTATTATAATCAAGATTTAATTTATTTTTTTCTTGAATTTTAAGATTTATATTATTCATTTTTATAATAAAAATTTAAAAAATGATAAAAATCCGAACTCCGATAGCGCAGTGGGCTAGACTGGCACAGTGGTTCAAATGGATAGCGGTTCAAATCCTAACTACGGTTAGTTTTTTTTTAACATAAAATAATATTAAAAATTTGAAAATAATATTGAAAATGGTGTGGGTATCTTAGATTTATATTTTATTTTATTTATTTTTATTTTATTTTATTTATTTTATTTTATTTTTTTATTAATTAAAAATTTAAAAAATGACAAAAATCCGAACTCCGATAGCGCAGTGGGAATAGACTGGCACAGTGGTTCAAATGCTAGCGGTTCAAATCACGTCTGAGGTTAGTTTTTTTTTCAACATAAAATAATATTAAAAATTTGAAAATAATATTTAAAATAATTTTTGAAAATAAATATTAAAAAAATATATAGTGTGGGTATCTTAGGAAATAAATCTTGTTTATTTTATTTATTTATTAATTAATTAATTTTTAAACATAAATATGAAAAAAAAAATATTGAAACGGGTGATGGTGGCGAACCGGTAATTATCGCCACCAGTCTTTCGAACACCCCCGGATCGATTCTATAATGTGCACATTTATTTCTTGGTTGTTTTCGGACCTCTTTCGGATTCGCTTTCGAATTCATTTGTACTTTCGAGCAGCACACTTAAAACGCCGATGAAATCGACTTCGTGAGCGAGAAGCGAATAATAAGGTGTGCTGCTATTATCGAATTGATTCTGATATATAAGTCTGGCCAGCTTGTATATTGGAAGAGATTTGATAAACAAAAGAGGTTGAAATAAAAAAAAAAAAATGATCCGGATCAAAAAAAACTGTTGAGAGGACAGTGAAAAAAAAAAAAAAAATACCACTGTCCTCTCAGAGCAGTTTTACTATTTTCATAAAATTTTTTATTCTTCAAGATTAAGATTTATAAAATTATAAATTAGTCAAATAGCAACTTGCTAGTTGACATCCTCAAGTAGTGTGTTTATATCCCTAACGACCGCAAGCCGACAAACGTTTTTCATAGTTTTATCAGTATTTTTCTCCGTTTTATAGCCTTAAATCCATATTTCTTAAATCTTGCGAAATAAAGCAAAATAAAAAATATGCGTTTTTAAGGGTTTTTAGTGTTTTTTTATACGTTTTTGGGGTAAAATGGCCATAAAACATGAAAACAGTTGGGAGGCTTGTGGTCGTTAGGGATATATCCCCACTACTATATAAAATCTTTACGAATACTTTGATTGGAGATTTTAATGCGTCTTTTAAAATTCTTTTTTAGTACAAAAAAATTTAAAAAAATAAATCATTTTTATTCCTAATAGCCTATAATAATAATTGTGATTATTGTGAGGATATTTGGAATCAATTATATGCAAGCATTAAAATTGAATTAATTAATCAAACTAAATAATAAATTAGATTAAAAGATTTTATCTAAATAGACATTAAAATAAATATTTTAAATGCAAAAAATAATTATACAAAAATAAATTAGTTTAAAATTAAATTATGTTCAATAAGTTAAATAAGTTAAAGTTGGTTTTGTTATTTTTTAATTTTGAATAGCTATTAAATAATATTCTACTCATAAATTTTTAACAAAATCTTTACGAATACTTTGATTGGAGATTTTAATGCGTCTTTTAAAATTCTTTTTTAGTACAAAAAAATTTAAAAAAATAAATCATTTTTATTCCTAATAGCCTATAATAATAATTGTGATTATTGTGAGGATATTTGGAATCAATTATATGCAAGCATTAAAATTGAATTAATTAATCAAACTAAATAATAAATTAGATTAAAAGATTTTATCTAAATAGACATTAAAATAAATATTTTAAATGCAAAAAATAATTATACAAAAATAAATTAGTTTAAAATTAAATTATGTTCAATAAGTTAAATAAGTTAAAGTTGGTTTTGTTATTTTTTAATTTTGAATAGCTATTAAATTTATATTTAAATTAGTTTAAAATTTAAACTTTAAATCTACAATTTGTTAAATAAATTAGTTAAATTTGGTTTTGTTATTTTAAATTTGTGAATAGCTAGTAAGTATATATTTTAAATTACTTAAATCCTCTATTTGTTAAATAAATTAAATTTGTTATTTTAAATTTCGAATGAGTTATTTTTAAATAAACATTTTTATTAGAACAGTGGTCTTACAACTGTGTTCCACGGAACCCTAGGGTTTCATGAAATCCCTCAAGGGTTCCAAAAAAATCAATAATTTAAAAGAAATTGCTTCATTTCAAACCAAAAAAACATCAATAAAAAATTTTCATTTCTCAGAAAATAACATAAACAAAAATTTCAAGAATTTCATAAAAAAACTTAAATAAAATCTATATTGTAACGCATCATTTCACGTAAGGGTTCCGCGAGCTTTTGAAGTCTGAAGACAAAATTAGAAAACAAAATAATTAGTAGATTAAATGAAAATAAATATCTCTTTAATAATTTGTTTATGTCACTACATGCGATATATTATTTTGATTATAATAAATACTTTGGATTAAAAATTGACTTCCGATTATGAAATAAATGAAGATATTTTAACAACATCGAACAATTATTATTCCTAACTTTTAAAAATTACATTTGTTTTAATTATTCAATTTAGGATTTAAAATTTTAAAAATTACTTTGAATTTCAATATTTTTCGACTTTTTTATAGTAACTAAAACATTTCCTTATAATGTATACATGTTCCAAAAGTTGTTCAACAAAAAGATTTAGACTTCTTCCTACTTTATCTCTACGTTTCTTGTAAACAATATTCTCGTACTTTTTAAAATTATGCCACTAAGTACATCCTCACATTTATTTTCAAAAGAATTTTAATGGACAATGTTCATAAATATATTTTATTCCATAATAAGCAATTCAACATTTACAATCTATTTTCTGCTATTTTTATTAATATTCCTAGACAATGTTCTCATCATTAAAATCATAAATTTCAACTTGAAAACAAATCGTCATTATATCGTTAATTATAATTGAAAAGCCCATTTAACGACGCTAATAAAACAAAGCAACAAAACTTTGAAATTTGAAAATCAAACTTTTATAGAAATTTAGTCTCAGTTAAATTTTAAAATAACCAAAAGTAATTAGATGAAATCTAAAATTAGAATTTTGGCACACTAACCCAATGATTTTGATTGGTCTGTCAGACAAACATCCATGGAAATCCATATGACATTTTCCCTGTCAGCAATGAACAGAGATAGATTTGTGTGTTGCTGATTATTTCAACCAATTGGAATTTGATTTTCAACTAATCGGCATTAATTTCTCAAAGTCATCCTGAAACCGTTTGTTAATGTATGATTACTTTTTTCAATAAGAGTTTTGCATTTATTAAATTAATTTTAACATGTTTAATAAAAAATATCAAAATCATGTGATTTTTGGGAAAAAACGGCTGCTGACTCTATGCAGCTCGTCATTTGCAGTATTGGGACTTCTAATGTTGTTCATTTCGTTAACAACAGATTATTGGATTACAACATTTGAGCGAATGACGCATTTGAATATTACAAATATTATTTCACAAAATTCTGGACTTTGGCGTAAATGTTGGCAGTCGTATGAAGTTTTTGGAGTTAAGAAAACTACAATCTGGAGTGACAGTATGAGTGAGTTGAATTGTTTATTAAAAAACTATATATAAACTTATTTAAATTTACCAATAAAGGTTTTAATATTAATGAAATCTTTTATAATCTTTGTATAATTATAGATAAATAATTTACTTGTATTTTGAACTTCTCAATCTTTTTTAAATGTTTACACTAATCAAAAACATTACTTTTCCATTACATAAATTTTAATTATTTTAAAATACTTATTCTAAAAAAAAAACTGTTTTACTAATGTTTCATTGTAAATGTATGAAAAGTAAAACAATACTTTTGTATATTATATAAATTTCGAAAAAAATTCATTACTTTCAGCACACTTATTTTTCAATAAAATAAATGTTGAAAAAATTAAATAATAATTGATTACTAATACTTATTTTATTCTAAAAAATTTAATAATCATAATCACAATCTAACTCCAAGTAATGTTCGAAATCGTTAATATTAAAAATATCAATAAATTGGTTATCAACTGAAATAATAATTAAAAAAATTTGCAAATTATTATGGAATCAAAAAATTTACATGTAATCAAACCGGATTTAGGGAACATGATGCCCTGGGTGAAATTTTTTTTTCAATCCTCAACAATAATTATCAAATGGAAAACAAATAATTAAAAATATACATTCCGAGCCTTTTCATCGAAAAGTTCTTGTATCAGTGAAATCCATCTGATAGATAAAGGTTGTCTCCATGTAGCTGACTCTCTTGACTCGTCTCCAAACCTTGCTCCACTGAAACCGGTACTGTAATTCAAAGAATAGACTGTAATGGTAAAACTAACATAATTAATTATACAATAAAAATGTATAAAAATATGCTTGTAGAAATCGCTGAAAGTTTAATATAGTTAGATTTTATTGAACAAGAATTTTTAAATGCTGTTTAATACTAACTAGAAATTGTTTGTATATGTCATAGAGCTCATGGTACCCATTTTATATACTTACGATACTCTAACAATTAACAGCGCTGTGTAAGAGTATGAAGTAAAGAGTATGAAGTAAAGAGTATGAAGTATATGAAGTTTAAGTTAAATTAAAATCAAAATCATAACTTAAATTATAAAGTTAAATTATATTGTTTGAATAATGTTAATATATAATATATAATTAAAAGTTGTAAGTTTTATTTTATTTTAATTATTATTGTTGTTAGATTTAAATTTTAGACTTTTTAATGGAATTAATTTTTTTATTTTTTCCCAATCCGTAGTTACAAAACTTCCTTGGTGAATTTTAGTTATCTTTTTAATAAACAAAAATTTAATATAACCAAGTGACTCAGAAAAACAACTTTGCTGATAAAATTATAAAAGAACATTAGTGTTTATTTTAAAAAATTGATAAAATGCATATTTATAAAATGAACTCGTATATCAACAAAAGATAATTATCCTAATCATTGTTCAAAATTTTATTTACATTACCCCAAAAAAAAATCGAAAAGGATAATATGATGACAAAATTACTTATATAAATTTAAAAATTAACAAATGCATTAATATGGTCATAAAATAACAACTATAGATTATCGATTTGTCTAAAACTGCATAAAAAATTTAATAAATATTTATTTTAAACCTTAAAATACCGAGTAAGATAAATGGTATGGAGACGCTGGGGATTTTTCAAATGCTGCTCTGACTCTAAGTAGAGACTTTATTTAGCAGAATCAAATATTTTATCATACATTATTTGGTAATGATGAAAAAAATTAAATTGTAAAATAGTTTAATACTATTTGAAATGCTATTTAGTTGGCTAAATTATTTGATTGATTGTTAATTTTTAATGAAGAGTAGATATTTATAAATTTAAATAAACGTGAATAAAATGTGCGAGGTTAAGATGAGTATATTCAAAGAATATTAAATTTTATTGATGTGTAATAGAATTTTAATGTTTTCACTTATTTCTTAATTTTTAATTAAAGGTATTTGTGAACTATTAAATTCGAAACTTGATTTATATATTTTTAAATTTCACCTATTTATTTTCACGATGGGTGACTGACCCTAAATTGATATACTTTTTTATTGTAGATGAAGGGGGTTAACTTATATCTGAAGAGCTTACATTATACTTTTAACATGATCCTCTTACACTAGAAATGGCTTACCTATTTATTTGAATAATGCTTTTAATACAGCGATTCTCAACCTGTGGGGCGCGAGTATATTTAAAAACAAAATTAAAACTTTGTTGAAGGTTAAATAAAAGAAATTGTATAATTAAAAAAATTATATATATATATTTAAAATAAGAATACAGTTTATAATTACATATTACCAATAAATAATTTATTATATTTATTATTTAAGTTTATTAGTATGAAACAAATACCAGTTAAATATGTTATGTTATTAATTAATGACTTCCTTGAGTCTGTTTCTCATTGCAAAGTTTTTGAAATGAAGGAGTAATACCAGATATGGATACCCTAAGTTCTTTTTCTATATTTAGCTGTGATAATATGTGAGCAGGGGTTCCGTGCGTTCACAGCGATGGTCACATTCCACACAGCCACATTCGCAAGCGCGAGACGACCGATCACGTATTGCAGCGGTGCGGTAACATCTGTCAAACGTTTATGATTCTAACCGCCAGGCGGCGCTAGTTGCCCACATACTGCACACACATACAATGACAACCTCCCGAAACTCATATGCATTCGGAATTAGCAGAAGGGACAATACCTCAACCTCCCACTACTTGTGTTAGGCCTATGTTTTAGTAGGTGTTGGTATAAAGGATTGGAATAGACGTATACATTACTGTGCATTTATAGCAAACAGTCGCATTTTACCAATAAAATTAAATGTACGAATATCGAACCGTTTTCATTATGACACTATAATTTTCGATAGATCAAAAGGGGGCTGGTGAGAATATTTACGTTGGTAAACTGGGTCGCAATAACAGAAAGGTTGAGAAGCGCTGTTTTAATAATTGTTATTATAAAATAAACTGTTTCATAAACAAAAATTATAATTGTAAGTATTAGATACTATCAATGGCTTATTTATTATAAATAATGACAAAGGAAACATTTTTTTCATGAAATATAGAAATTTTATCTTTCAATAAAATAATTTCGATTGAGAATGATTATAAAATGTTAATTATTAGATAAATGTTTTTTCCTGGGAAATATAATTTTAGAAATATGGATTTTGTATATTTTACAGTAAATAAACAATATTTTCATTATGACTATAGATCAAAAATTTTAAATAAATTTGTGATTTATAGTCATAATGAAAATAAATGAAATATTAAGAGAAAATTAATCAAAGGTAAATAAAAATTAAAGAATTTTGTGATCATAAAAAACGTAATACCGAAGCGATATCTAAAATCAAAACATCAACAATAAATACATTCTGGAAAGCAATATATGGTCAGAAGGAGCTGTAAGAGGCGGTATTGTTCCCAATGAAAAACGAAAATTATTTAAATAAACAAAAATGAATGAAAAGTTAAATTGAAATAATGATAATAATAACAATAACAAGGCTAATTGTTTAATGTTTGCATTGCGTTGTTGGTACTTGTAAATTTTGTAAAATCTGCTAGTGAATTTTTGAAATCTAATTTAATTTACATAACAATATCCGTTTTTAAATTGAAATCTGAGATGATTTTTAAAAATAAAATTTTACTTTTTATATTTAACTTTTTGAACGATGGAAAGTTTTTATCAATTGATATAAATTTGATTATTTTAAAATTTTTATTTAGAAAGATGCAGCATATTTTCATAAAAATATTTGATGTTTTTGGTTTATCATAGAGTTCACCAAAGTGTCCGAGATCGACTTCAGAGATCATTATAAGATTAGTGGAATTCGATTTAAAGTCGATGAAAAATCATTTTTAAAATTTTAATTATGATAGCATAAAGATTGAGATAATTTTATAAACGAATCGAGAAATAAATGCCATGATTAATGGTCAATCCTGAGGTTAATTATCGCGTCTATGTGCGCGTTGTTTTGAAGTTGTATATATCTATTTGTGCACACACAGAAGTGGACAATGTATTTTGAATTTGCATTTTTGATAAAAATCGATTCTGTGTTTTGGAAGTTAATTGATTTTGGTTTTGAGGAAGTAGAGTTTTGTTTAAAAAGTACTTTTGTGTCGAATTTTGGAAAATTAAAGTTTTGAAGGTTTTTTCTTGGTTTCTTTTAAAATGGTTATAATGGCTCGAGGATATGATGATCGAACAACCTTTTTTCTGGATGGTAATTTATGTCAAGGTGAATAGTCAATGGAAACTGGGTGTCATGATGACAAGATTAAATGCAAAAGCTTTACAGATCCATCAGTTCTTGATACTGCAAAAAATATTACGATGATAGTCTCAAGGAAAATCTACTTGTTCGACTATCTTAGATCATTTGAAATTCTACCTTTTTCGTGGGAAATAGCCTTCATTTGATGTATCTGAAGATTGTAAAAAGTTTATATAAAGCAAAACTGTACATTGAATAGAATTTTATAAATGTCAAATTAATAATGATGTCAACGACTAATACTTTTTCTTAGCAAATTCCATTTTTGCTCTAGAAATTAAATTTTAACTTAAAATTATCAAAAGATTAAAAAACGGTTGGATATATGAAATTGAATTGGAGTGTTGTTCTGTGATAACATTTCTGACATTATTTCTTCATCGTAATATCACTTGATCCCCAATCAGTATTAACTTTAACAAAAAAATTTTAAAAAATTGAAAACTTTTATTCCTATTGAATTTACAAATATAAATATCAGAATCAAAATATAATATTGAAAGAAATATCTAACATTCAAACAAACTAAAATGATAATTCACCCATCATATTCACCAAAAAATCTAAAAATATGCTTTTATTTTAACCTAAAGTTTTAATTTCATTACTTAAAAATAACTATTATTATTTTTATAATCAGTATGTTGAAATTTTATTGATAATGAACATTATCATAAAAAAAGATTTACTTTAATTTTTAAGAAAATTTTAGTTACTAGATATTGAAAACTATTATAAACAAAAAATTTTTCTGATTCAATTGAATGCTTGATGTATGGGGAATTTAAGAATTTAGGAATAATGAACGTTTAATGTGATACGTTTTTGAAGTACCTGAATGATTTTGGAAATATTAATGAGCTTTATTATCTCATGTATTTTACTTAAATAAAAAGGCTACCCGGTCAAAAGGGCCCCCGCCAATAGGACCGCGTAGATAGAAAATTGAATTGAATCTTAGTGAATGGTGATAATACTCAACTTTATAACAACGTACTATTATTAAATGCCTGTAAGCAAGCCTGACTCTGTCTCTCCTTCTGTAAACAAGTACATTAGAGGCCATTATATTTTGCTTACAAATTTTTCTGGATCAACAACGTAAATGCTATACAATAATTTATGCGTGTAACAAAGATTTTCTGGATTTCAGTTTGAGTTTGCAGGATCATTATCACTAATGCAAGGTTAAAATATGTAGTGCAAGAAATAATAACAAAATAATGACGTTTCGTAATAATAATAATAATAGCTTAATACCCGTTTCGTCGTCGAGAAGACGACATCGGAGGCGTCCCCAAGGCTAAAAACATCATAACATAGCTCCGCTCAAGGAATGTGGTGATGATCGAAATCGACGAGAATTCAGCAGGGCTGTCTTTAGAATTGTGGTGGTCAAAGCAACTTTATTTATGGGAGCCCTATATTGTAAAAAAAGTCAGAAAAAAATTCGATTTACACACATTTATAAAAATTAAAAATTGAATTTCCGTACGTCAGTACGTTTCCGTACTTAAATTGAATTTACTTACCATTACTTATACATTAATTCAGATTTATTCAAGTACCATCGAATGACACATAGTGTTAGATACGGTTCTTTAAGAAGTTTAGTATTTTTATTATTATTAGTATTTTTATTAATACAAATTTCTTGCATTTATGATTTATAGACATGTAAATAATGTTTTAATTTCTGGGGGGGGGGTTGAGAAATTTGTGACATACTTATAGGGGGTTTAGGATTTGTGACATAGAGTGATTTTTTATTGTATGTATGTTGACTTGAAAACGACACCAATAATGTATTGTGACGTTGCTATGATGACGTCATCCGTAACTTTTTAAGCCTCAACTGGTAAATACCAAAAGAATGCTTACCTATCTCTGGCTACAAACGATTTGGACTGTTTAAAATAGGTTCTACACGTTTGCTATTATACATGCATATAGTACCATGGAATGGTTTTGGCGGGGAAGTAGTTGGAATTTTATATGGACCAGGAGAGGTCGGAATAGTAATTTTGGTACGAATTCGATCAATCTTGTAAGTGAAGAATTCACGGAATGCGTAAGCAAGTATAGATGTATCAGGTTGATCAGGGAGAGAATATGTGGTGGTGCGATGTAAAATAGAATTTAGGGCTTTCCAGAGCGAGTTGGGATAAGTGTATAGTTGTTGATGGGGTGTGAAACTTCTGGAAACCGTGTGTTTTTCTTTACTCAGTGTTTACGCGGTTCTGTTGGCGGGGCTCTTTTGACAGGGGTCGTTTTTTGCCAAGAGCGCTTATATCAGAAGCCTTTTTGTCGGGTGCCGTTTTGCTGGGGGCCTTTATGTCGGCAGCCGTTTTGTCAAGGCCCCTTTTGTCAAAGACCCTTTTGACGGGGCTTTTTGTCGGGTCACCAATATTACAATATCGCTAGTTTTATTGGAAATTTTTATTTAAATTATTTTCTTCTTTTCACTATTTTTAATATTTAAAATTTATTGATTTAAAACTTTCATTTGTCATTCAAGGTATTATTTTCTTATTTAAGGCAATTGGACTTTTGTAAGTAATTTTATTTATCAATTGCCCATTAAATTGCTCTTCAACTATTTCTGAATTTCGGCTAATCCGATTTTCGCTTTTCTGAAAAAGACAAAGTTTACCCGAATGAATAGAATCATGATTTTCTAATCTAAATAAATTCTTAAAAATCTTAATAATTCTTATTAAAAAATATTTAATATAAGATTTAACGAACTAATTTAATTATAATTTATAATTCTCAATTTATAATTCTCAAATTAAAACAAAATCATAATAGTAATTATTTTACTTTCAAAATTAAGAAATCTCATAAAATATTGGAAAATTTAATTAAATTTAATTCTTTTATTTTTTCAGAAATCCTTCCGAGTGGGTTAATCAAAAATTGCTCATTTATTTCTTATTTCAAAGGAAAACCAAAAAATGCTGGCGAGATGAAAGCTCCAGAAGCCATTTTGTGTAAGACTTAATTAAAACTAAATTTTCAAATTTTAAATAGATGAAAAATTTATTTACAAAATATCAATTTAAAGTTCGACTCAAATACTATATAAAAAAAAGAAATTCAATCTAAATTTGTTTGCATGTGATATTTCATTTTTATTTTCTCTCAAAATTAAATTTCTTTGTTTTTATTTATCAGTTGATTCTATTCCTGATCAATCTTTTGTTTCATTTTGCTTTTGAATTTAAAAAAACTTCCGTTTTTCAATAACGAATCAAAATACCGAACAAACAATTAATTGGTTTTTTCAAGTTTTTTCAGGTGTTGAAAATTAGTTTTTTTAAAAACAATTGTAATTAGGATCAACATCTAATTAATGAAATGGTTTATGAGTGCCAAATGTAAACTGTAATTAAAATTTAATATTTCTCAACATGAATTAGAAGTTGTAGGTTATCATTACATTAAGTGATCTAATGTTACGTGTAAATACAAACGAACCATTTTTTCACGGTGTTTTATTTAGAAAACCTTATACATTAGAGCCTTGTTTGAAATCATGTCTTATAAATTGAGTAAGAAAAGATTCGGAGTTTATTTACCACAATTACTGAAATTTGAAATCGGACTTTCTATATGATTATCATTACATGTTTCAGGAAAATATAATATTTCATTTGTTTCATTGTTCATAGGAATTATAAACAGGAAAGGATATATATATATATATATATATATTCCAAATTTCACCACTGAGTTCTTTTCTATTGACATTGTACTTATTAAAAAGCTTGACTATGAATCAGTAAATATATCGATATTCTTGATATTCACAGATTTTCGGCACTGTCTTATTCAATAGAATTTTTTTAGATATACTTGAAGATATACTTTTTAGATTTCTCTTCGCACCAGGTAAGTATACAATATTGCTGATTCAACTCTATTGCACGCTTTCCTTGGTACACTGGAAATCACATCACTTGCAAATTAGGTAATTCACAGAACAAATCTGTAAACTTGTAAACATAGATTATAAAAAATCATTGTAACCCCTGCAGACCAAAACATTAGTCCATACACAGAAACTGCTTACAAGTACATCCGATAACCTTTAGGATTTTTAGCTTATAAAGTAATGGTGTAAGATATATATATATATATATATATATATACATTACTCAATATTAAACACATTTTTCAGTTTCAATCAGCTTGTATTAAGAAATGATGCATTAGATTTTAACAACTAATAACAAGCAAATGATTATCATGAAAACATGAAAAAAACATTTTCATTTTTTATTGAGGTTACCGACTAAAACCGAAATTATATACGAACTTCGGATTTATAAGAGGTTGCGCATCGCTGGCTTAAGTAACTTATTTAAATTCGAGAACATTTTTAGAGTATATAAAATATACGAAATAAAATATTAAAAAAATTTTAAATTATCAAAATCAATAAAACTAATTAAAAATTTATAAAAACTGGTAACCGGTGACAAATGAGATTCCGAAGACGAATAAAATAATTTCAAATTGATCCGGGACCTATTGAAGAGTCAGGCGTTCAAAAACAGACTAATTAATTGATGTTAAGGCGAGTCCAAAATTTCTTATTTATAGTGAAACATCCACATGCGAGAAAGGGTACGTGATATTCGGTTTCTTGGACCAGATAATTTATGGGTTAGAAACACTACAAAATAGGAGAACAGGAGACGAGGAGTGGCATTTCTTTGGAAGAGAAAATTGTTAAATTTAATTAAGACAATGAACGAGTAACAGAGTAATTCAAAGAAAAGAAATAAATAAGATAGTGCTTTGATTTTTAGGGTGATATTCATCTCACATATATACATTTTGTGTCACTATAACTAATTTGTACATTTTGAAATAAATATTGTTGGAATTTGAGTTTTTTTTCTTTGATTACTGAACACGAGGAGTCTGGTCAAGGTTTAGTTCCATCGACAAACATTTAAATATCCCGAAAACATTAATTTGTTTAAATAAAGTTAAAATAATAAACTTTAAATAGTTTGATTTTTTACTGTAAACCAATAAATATATGAATATCTATTACCATACTCATTGAACCAGGTCATTTTAAACAAGCAGTTTTTATTAAATGCTGAATTAGAATTTTTTTTCAATTCATTTAATTATTTATTGTCATTTATATATAATCTTCTTGATAATCATTCAATTTTCATTGTCAATTAGGCGTGAATTAATGCCATAATCCAATTATCCTCGTCAATAAGCGAAACCATGTCATCTGCGCGGACGTCAATTGCGCGGGTCCAACTAATAATTAATAAGGGAAATGTACATATATATGTAGTCAGAGTTTATCCGACAAGATATTCTGTCCCCCTATGGGTACGGCTCACAAGGGTAATGGTAGCAAGGGTACTGCTCATATTCAAGCCTATACATTTATTAAACAATCCAATAAATGTATAAGCTTAAATATGAGCAGTACCCTTGCTACCATTACCCTTGTGAGCCGTACCCATAGGGGGACAGAATATCTTGTCGGATAAACTCTGACTACATATATATGTACATTTCCCTTATTAATTATTAGTTGGACCCGCGCAATTGACGTCCGCGCAGTTGGACCCGCGCAATTGACGTCCGCGCAATTGACGTGCTACGCAATAAGCACAAGTAATTAATGAAGATATTGAAATAGTTGAAATAAAAATTCAAATTTTTGTCCCATAATATTATTTATTTTTAATAATAATTAGTTATTTTTTTATTTTTTATTTTTTTTTATTTAAACAAATAAAAAATTGAAATATGTGTATAAACGAAACATGTTTGACCCCATGAGTCAATTTTTTTAAAATTTTTAAGAAAATTATCAAAATTTGTTTAATCTAATTTTCAAATTTGACTTTAAATGATCCGTTCTGGTGTTTTATTATTTTTCAATAAATAAAATATTCTTTTTATTTTTCCAAAGTTCATTTGAAAATTTTATTTTAAAATGATTTTAAATGTCCACAGAAAAAAATAGGATCTTTATTAACTGTTCATTATCTTAACTCACTAAATGCATTACTACTTTTTATTTTCAAGAAAACTCGGAATTAGTCAAACAATTCAGAGCCATTGAACGTCCATACAAGAGTAGACTAGTGTATTCACTTAAATGTGTCATTCAAAATTAACAATTATTAAGTCAATAAAAATTTACAATTTCAGTGACTTTTTAACCGACATTTTAACATAATTCCTCATGTATAATAAAGAGATGGAAGAATTCAAAATTATTATTATCAAATTGAATTTTTCGTTTTCGTCGTTCTAATGACATTATTTAATTAAATTTAACAAAACACAAAAAGTAACTGATAAATAAAAATTAACTTATTAAAATAAATTTCAAATAACTAATTATTATTTTTTATTTTTTACTTAAAAACATTTATTTCTCATAGTCTTTTACAATAATAATAATAATAATAATAATAATAATAATAATAATAATAATAATAATAATAATAATAATAATAATAATAATAATAATAATAATAATAATAATAATAATAATAATAATAATAATAATAATAATAATAAAAATAATAATAATAATAAAATTAATTAACAGTATTTCGATACAATAAATTTTTTAGAGACTTCGTCTAATTTTATTTGAAAGTTTCAAAAGAAATTTTGATAGGATTTAGATCAAGTAAATAAAAAGTTGATAAAACACTTAATATTTATGATTGTGTTTTAACATTGTGAATGACGTGGAAACATTCTATCCTTGATTACTACTGAAGTTCGTCTAAAAAAATATTGTTTGAAACATTCGGTTCAAATAATTCATCTTAGAAATACTCTAAAAAATAAATAATATAATTTTATTTAAATTTATATAATATGATTCTATTGGCTTTATATAATTGAATGAAAAGTTTGAGTGCTTAATTTAACCAAATGCTTAATTTTACGGAATCATGTCAGGGATTATTCTGAGATTTAATTGATTTAATAACTTTTGTAGAGTCGAGAAAAGTTTTGCCTAATTGGAGTTTTATTTATTTATTTTGTTTTAGACTTTTAGTTTGATGGCTCTTCGGTTGACAGATGATAATAAAAAAACTAATAAAAATCAATCGTAAATATTTAGAATATCTTTTTTACAGAAAATAATTTTTGTATAATTTAAGAATGAATATGAAAGGAAATTTATTATAAAATGTTATAAGATCTGTCGAAAAAAATGTGCATATACTTTGACATAAATAATAATAATGAAAATTAACAATAATTTTGAAACTATTTGTAGTTGAGTAACAGGAATCTTTGAAACAAATTCAACTACTGACTTGGGTTAAGGTTGCCAACTCCCACAACCTCGAACCCGAGAGATTATTAACTTGCGAACAGTATAACGCTTAAGAAATAATATAACAGGCGTTTTTCACTTTTTTGGTTTACACATGTTAGTGATTTTAACTATATGATGACTAATACCATAAAGATTTAAACAAAACAATTATTTTTACATATTATATTTTACATATTTTACATTTTAAAAGTGAAAAAAACCTGACAGTAACAGACTAATAACGTGGGTAAGAAAATAAACATAAAATCGCTCACCGCGAAAAAACAACTTAAACTTCCGGTGACTGTGAGCAAAAATAAATCTTGACTATCATTATTTTTGAGAAATCAAATAAAAGTTAAAACTTCAAAAACTGCACTTTTTTCTTGAAAAATTGTAAAATATTGTATAAACAGAAACCAGGAGATTAACATTTCCCTGGCCATAGTTAACCGTGAGACGGGAGATGAAAGTCGATTCCGGGAGAGTCCCTCCAAAAACGGAGAGTTGGCAAGCCCAGGCTTGGGGAATACTTGAATTATTATTTTGCTCACCAAGAACGTTTAATTCCAGAATAATTATTATTTTCTTTTGTCTTTGAAATTGATCATACATTTATCAAGCTTGATAATAGTATATGGTTGAATTCTACCAGATTATATGTATTTATTTAATTGAGTTGCTCACATCACAAATGTATTCTTTGAAACTCCACCGGTAGAATGTAATAGATCGTGGTTCAGCATTGTTACTAGTCTTCGCTTTAAATACCCTTTCTGTAAAAATCGGTTCATGTACATCAACTCCACCAATAATAGATTTTAAATAGCTTTCAGAAAGCTTCAAAACAAGAATCAAATCAAATAATTTACGTATTCACAAATTATATTTCCCAAATCAAAACCAGCTTTCTAAACAGTTCCTCGCAAAATCCCATTAAAAAACAAAACATAATAAAACATTCACTTATTTATAATATATAATATACATTAACAGATTTACACATTTCTAAAAATTGTAAATTATAGATCTCACCATACGTAAACAAACAATTGATAAAGAACACCCAAAAAATCGAAATGTTGCCTTAATATTTGCAGAAGTCTTCCAATCAAAGTTTTAAAATGTAAGCAATAAGATATTGTTATAAGAATTTCTTTTGATTTTCTCTTCTGATTTCTTTTCATTCTCAATTGACATTATATTGATTCATAGATCTCGCAGGGGCTACTTTACCAAACACGAATTTGTACACATCTCCAAAACTCAGGGCCGTAACAAGAGTGGTGCGAGCGGTGCAGTCGCACAAGGCGCACGCCTGAAAGGGGCGCAAAATTGGAATGTAACATTTTTTTAATGTTACCAAAAAATAAAAAAAATATAAATAAAAGAAATTATCAAATGGCCTGTAAAACGACGCCCTAGCTAACCTATCTTTAACATTGCTGATTGGACTGGTCCATTAGCGTGCCTTCGTAGGTGTGTATTTTGTAAAATGTTAGTCCACAAAATGGGTTCCTGTCATTTTTTCAATTAGCAACAGAATTTTAAGAGCATTACTACTTATTATAATAGCTGGAGATGAATAAATAGTTAACAATCTTAACATGAATATTATAATTATTATAGTAGGGTGTTTTGAATTCGGGTTTTAGGGGCCCCAGATATATGAACCGCACAGGGCGCAATAATGCCTTGTTACGGCCCTGCCTAAACTTTAATAGTTTGGTCCAAATTTTGATAGTTTGAAATTATGCAGAAAAGCTTGAAACCAACAATGACTACCTCTTAATAACTGTAAAGTTTCCAATAATCATCAATCATCTACAATCTAAACAATCGAGACCACGATACCCCCAATACCCATTTATTATTTATTAATTAATTATTTATTTAGTCATAAATTAATTCAAATTTTAATGAGCCTGAACTAATGAAACTTGATCTGATTTTTTCTAAAACTTCATTTATGACTTGGTTAAATTTAGGTTGATTATTAAATGGTTGTTTCTCTTCATTTAATAGAGTTATTCTATGATTTTGTTTTTCAAGTATTTTTATTTTAGTTTTATAATTCATTGAAGCATATCTTGAAACAGAATTTTTCTTCATACACTTGAGTAAATTCCTACAAGCTAGAGCTTTGATTTCCCATATAAATTTATCCACTAGACAATTTTTGCATTTATTTCCTTTTAATTGAGAAAGGTTAACGTTGGTCTGTATCAGAAAATTGAGTTCAAGTCGTTTTTAGAAGAATTGTTAATGTTCTTTTGTGTATAAATAAAATAAAGAATAAAAAAATTGCCTGAAAGCGGCAACTTTCTCGTTTCTTATTGGTCTGTTGATTGATTAATAGAAATATTTCCATCCTAATTTAGACATTAAACTAACTCAAATAAATTTCCATAATTTCCGTTACTATAAAATTTTAAGACAAGAGTGAAGGAAGTAACTACATATTTCTATAATCAAAATCTTATAGTTTATTAGGTAATCCAAATACAACAAAAGCGAACGATTAACATTGAAAAATATATAACATAAAAATATTAAACGCCAAACTTACCTGGATTGTTATAATGAATTAGAAATACCTAAGGTACCTACTTTTCGGATACAGGTACTGTTAAACATTAGTTATTTAGTTTTCAAACAACTAAATTCACTCTTAGAAATAATGATGGTAACAGTATTTGAATATAAAGGAACAAAGTCTGGTAAACGTTCATTATATAGCAAAAAACATTATATTTATTTTGATTGATATTAATCATATATTTACAGAATAATCATTATCATTTAACACTTCCTCAAAATGTTCATAAAATCAATGACATTAGTGAAATACTTGTGATTATCTCCTGCTTTTATCATATTAATTTAATAAATGTGTACTTTTATAGTTGCTTTATTAATATTATTTATTATTATTATTATATTCACATTTATCTCATGTAAAAATTATTAAGTTTCTTTTAAACATTAAGCAAAATAAGTAAGTTAAATAAAATAAGAAAACTCAATGAAATAATGAATAATGTATATAAAAAAAATAAAAATTGTAATTAAATAAACAAATACGTAAATATAAATAAATAGCTTAAAATAATTAATGAAAATAATAAAATAAAATAATTGAAACTAATTAATAAAATAAAATTAATTAAAAAAGGCATTTCAAAATTCTGCCAATTTGATCATTATTTATCATTCAAAAAAAGAAAATTTCAATGAAATATTGATTTTTAATGATTTTTAATAATAATAGAATAAAGTTAAAATTGAATAATATTATATCTATTGTATTTCAAAGGAAATACGTTAAATAAAAGATTTTATATTGTTGTGTGAAATCAAGAAATATATACCATGTGGTATATTTGTAGCATTTTAAAATGCACTGATAAAAAAATTATGATTATTAGGGAATGGTTGACGCGCAAGAAAATCAATTACAGTTGCATCTCTAGGGTTCTTGAAAATAACTAAATATTGAACATTTTAATTACGTGTTCGATGTGCACCACCTTGATGAAATAGATTTTGTGTTATGAAAATAACTGTTAAAAGTATGTGTTATAAAGTTAAAATTGAATAATATTATATCTGCTGTATTTCAAAGGAAATACGTTAAATAAAAGATTATGGTTTTTTTGTGCTCAAAATACATAAAAAGCTCTCAAATTTTTCAAAAGTCCTCCGTAGAAAAGTGTAGTCTTCCCTAAAAGACTTACACTTCACGTTGGGAGACACTGTTGTAAAGCAATTAAAAGTCGTAATACATTTATTAAATCTTGTTCTTGAGCTGGCTACTATTATAGTGTTTGTTAAAAAATTTTAAATAGGTGTAGATATTGATGGTACATGTGATTCAAGTATGCAAAAATTACATATCTACGCATTTCATTACAAAGTCAAATGGTTAGAGTTTAATCATATAAGACTGTAACTGAAAGAAAAATTTCTGATAGAAAATAGAATATGAAGATTAACCTTTCTAGTGTAAGAATTTTTAATGCATGTTAGCAATAGAAATCACAGATTGACTTAGTTGCTTAACCAAAAGTACTACAAACAGTTCATAATATTAAGTAAGGTAGTGTTAGTTAATAAAAAGCTGCAATACCTTTTTTGAAGAAGATTGAGATGCCGTTAGTTTCATACTTTTTATATACTTCCAAGTCTCATTTGAATTATATTAAATTATCAATTCATTCTATTTTATTTCATTTTAACTGAAATGATAAATCGAAAATATTTCCTTTATCACACCGTTTGTGTCAATTTTAGGATATGATAAATAGAACAATTAGGTAAATAAATCTCTAAATATTTCATTGAATCACAAATTACTTGAAATATAAATGATAAATTTTTTAAAACCAAATAATTTTAATAATTATTATATTAATATAATAAATTTGATCTTTAGGAGTTAAAATATCAAAAAATTACTGATATTTATACTGTTAAAGTTTAACTTAAAAATTTATTTTTGTTTAAAATTATTGGCAAGTTAAGGATTTTTAACAAAATGTAGTGTTAAAATTAATTATTTTTGAAGAATCATTAACCGCTTAATGCACAGTTCTGTGACATATACGGGCAACGCTTACTTGTAGAATTGGAACGTTGGACTCTGCGTAGTCCCTTGTTTTAAAACTTATCAAACGCAATTAAAATATTAAAAAAATATATTTTTTCTTTTATATGTGAGATAAAATAGGCATATATAATAATTATTTGTAAAAAAATTAAATGTCTTTTTTGAACCTAAATTAATAAAATAAATGTGCATTAAGGGGTTAAGCAAGCTACAGATTTGATGAAAAAGATTTTGGTAGTTCTCATCTGAAAACGCAAATAATTCTAACAAAAATTCATTTAGTGAAAATGCTATTAAATATCAAATGATCTTATCAAGTTTATATGAAAAACTTGGACATGAAGAGCTTATTAATGGTTCCAAGTGGTTCCAGTACTGGAATAGTTGTCCTGAAATCTATGAAGAATAATTCTATTGCGAAATCCTCATTATTGATTCAAAAATATTTTTAAAAATAAAATTTATTATTGAAAAGTAAAAATGAATTTTGGAAAAAATAATTTGAAATAATTTGAATTTTGTATTATTATTAAAATTTTTCTCATTTACTTTGTATCATATACAATACAATACTATTAAGAAACTATAAATATTATTACTATAAATTACTATAAACATTATAAATAACAACAATAATAATAATAATAATAATAATAATAATAATAATAATAATAATAATAATAATAATAATAATAATAATAATAATAATAATAAAAATAAAAATAATAATAATAATAATAATAATAATAATAATAATAATAAAAATAAAAATTCATCTAATTTTCGAATAAATGATAGTTAATACTTTGATTATAAATATTGACAAAGAAATTAATAATCTATTTATAATTAGCTCTTATTGTTGATCATTTTTTAATATTTCTCTACAGATGAAATGAGAACATCAGCTATTTTCTCAGTAATCAGTTTAGTAGTACTGCTGATCGGATCAGTTCTTTCCATGTTGAGTTTCTGCAATGAGAAACTGAAAAAATCTATTTTTGTAGCCAGCGGCCTTTATGTTCTTAGTGGTATGAATAAATTATATTTCAATTTTAGCCTTGAAATTTAATTTAAACAATTTGTTTTATTAATGGTAAATCATATCACGGAAGAAAATATTCTGTTTTATTCTTTATTGTTATTATTATTATTATTATTATTATTATTATTATTATTATTATTATTATTATTATTATTATTATTATTAATTAATTAATTAATATTATTAATAATTTTTAGTAAAAATTCTTTTAATTATGTTGGTTTATATAGATCTGCCGTTTCATTTATTTACAAAAAATATAAATATTGATTTATTGGTTGAAATGAAGATGAAATAAATGGATATTGTAAAAAATCAATCTATGACGATGAGGATAAAAAACCTTACTGACAATTTTCATAATAAAAGGATTTTTTAAAATTATTTTTCATGATCAAATAAAAATTTCATACCAAAAGCTTGGTTAATGAGTAAATTTTATTACATATTTGACTGCAAATGGACGACCGCATGTCTAAAAATACTGCTTTTGTTTGAATTTTATTTTTACTAATGGTCTTTAAGGAGTTTAAGATTTTTATTCATATTTTAATATAAATTGTATTGGAAAAAATATAAGTTTATTATTTATGAATAAATAATTTATTGAACCTTATGTTGGAATTTTGGGTTTTGTTGTTGGTGGTTTATCAAATCAATAAACACTATCTGACACCGAGTTTATTTTATTCAATAACAATAATGAATTCCGAACAATATAATTTTATTTAATACCGATAATGGTTATAAAGATTACAATGACACCTGTTACTCAATGCAACTCAAACGTATTCCGGTGCTTATTACAACCTTTCTGGAGGAGTAGCACTTTGTGAACACTTTACTGATCCGGTTGTTTTCCTGATTTGACTTATGACTTTAACAATTTCTGGTCGTTAGTTCGATTATCACTGACTTACTGATTTAACAATTATTTTCCTTTTAATGTTTCTCTTTTAGCTGTTATGTTTTATACTTTATTAAAGCGGTTTCAATTTCACCTCTTATCTTTTCGAATTCTCAATATTCCGTCTTCTATAATCTCCTTAAATTCTGCCTATCCAATAAATTTTCTTTAGTCCATTTCAATTAGCCTTTCTTTTATACCTTTCCATTGCTTGAAACTTGTAGATAATTATCTTGTTTTCCAGCATATTCTTTTGGACATTTCTAATTACCACATTATCTCTGACATCTGTTTTATTTCGTTTTCTTGCATTTTTATTTTCTGACTGTTCTAGTAATTTATTTATTATCTCGTGTAAACTTTTATGATAAAGGATTTTTATTCTCAAATGGTTTATGTTTTTGTTTTCCTCAGTTTCATTTACACTTATTAATTAAAAACGACCATGTCGAATTCCATTATTCGATTTCATTGATTTATTGCTAATCTTTTTCGTTTGTTAATTTCTTCATTTCATTCATTTACCCCGAATTTTGGAGCATGACATTATTTATTGTAGAGATTTATTTATTGTAGAGATTCCCACCCCCGGATCATTTTTATTCATTTTGAAACATTATTTTGTTTTTTAATTTTATTCAGGTATTCTCAACAGTATTTAGTTGAAGTAAAATACGTTCCACAAACAATATTATGCTAAAAAAAGAAAATATTTACATTAATATATAAATAAAAATATTAACAGTATAATAAATTTTCTGTTTCATCCAAGCAAGCTCAAAATGAAAAATATTAATTATGTCCTTTTTGTTTTATATTAAAATTTATTTTTTCGTAAAAGTTAATGGAAATATAACAGTATGTTCATTAATAGAAACCTAAAATCAGAATACTTTTTTCTTTTTAGCAATTCCATGAAAGTCTTTATATTAATTTTTTGTGTGCTTTAAGGTTTGTTTCGCATTTTTCATCAACATGAGATTAGGAAAACTTTTAATGTTTAATTAAAATTTAAAAATAGATTGCAAATAGATTACATTGAAAAATACAAAACATTTCTGAAGTGCAACAAACGGTATTTATTGGAAAATATTTGGAAAATCTCTCATAACTCTAAATTAATAAAATTTCCATAGGCCGCGAGATTATCTCAATTTACTTAATTATTAAATGCGTTAAATATGATCCAAGATAACATAAATATTTAAATAATATAAATTGGTTTCATTTATTTTCAATTTTCGATGTAACTAATAGCCAACTATCCGGATTATTCGAACAATTTTGACTATTCGATTATCCGGATTCTTTTTTGTAATAATCCGGATATTAAAAAACCCTTTTTTTTAAAAATTTATTTACAACTTTAATGTTTTGAAAACTGTAATCATTGAATTTGCAGTGTAAAGGTATTTTACTAATATTTATTTAATTCTGTATTAATTTAAAAAAAATTGTTTTAAAAACTTGTAGCCCTGTCAATAAAATCTGAAATGTGCTATTTTTTTAAAGTTTATGAGAGCAGAGGATTCTTTTTAATAATTTATATATTTTTCATCTGGTTCAATAAATACGGTAAATTAAAACTATAATTAGTTAATTTATTTTTAAAAAAACAATATTTTTAGTTTTTAAAAGCACGTAAGCCATGTCAAAACGCTCTGAAGTTTGGAATCATTTTTAATAAAATGATAAAAATAAAGATGTTGCTTTATGTAAGCATTGCAGTAAAGAAATAGGATGTAAAGGATCATCAACGATGCCACTTTTAAATCATTTAAAACTTCATAAAAAAATCATAAATTCAGCTTCAATTTCAATCGATAAAATTCATGAACCATCTAGATCAAAACAACCTAAAAGTGATTCCAGAAATGGTGGATGTTAGACGCAATTAAATTCAAGTCTTCTTCAAGCATTTATTTTTATAACAACTTCAAAATTGAGCCGTTTACTAGCGTATTGAAACACCGAGGCGTGATAATTATTAATATTAATGTAATTACTGGTCATACATTTAATTGATTTAATTTAATATAATTTAATATAATTTAATATAATATGATATAATTTAATATAGAATTTAAATATAAAACTTTAACAGAAATAATTATTTCTACTAACTGATCTCACTTCTACCATATAACCATAACAATTTTATATAGAGATTTACTAACTCCTTACATTCCCTCTTCTTTAAAATGCTTTAACTTTTCTATATTCCTCGTTATTTTTCTCCCGTTTTCGTCTGTTAATAAATAACTTCTTTCATGATTTAGTTTTATTACTGTATATGGTCCTTCATATCTCTCGTGATCTTTGTTTTTAATTTTTTGTTTCACCAATACTTTTTCCCCCACTTCTAAATTCCTAGTTGTGCCAATTTCTTGAGCCTCTAATTTCCGCATGATTTCATTTCTATCCACTTCATTATTACTATGCCATTGCGATCTATTAATCTTTCTTCCAAATATAATTTCTGCTGGACTCACTCCAGTAGTTTTTTGAGCTGTCGCATTTAAAACGTATTCTATATCAGGTATTAATTCTGCCCAGCTTTTTTTAACTCCTTCTCTGAGTGACGCGTTAATATAGTCTCTTATAGTACGAAATTGTCTTTCAATAACACCATTAGTATTATGATGATACGGACTCGAAAATACCAACTCAATTCCTGCTGCCTTTGCTAGTTCTTTAATGCTATTTGCTTCGAAATTCTTTCCACAATCAACATGTAGTTCCTTAGAGGCTCCAAATTTCAATATCCAACTATTTAACAAAACTGCCTTTATTGTATTTTCATCTTGCTTTCTAATAGGAGTTAGAGATATGTATTTACTGTAATGATCGATTATTCCACAAATATATTACTTGGGTTTTTTCTTTTGACTTTGTAGTTAAAACTTTGTTTTTCTGACATGCTTCACACATTGCAATAGTCTCTTTTACTTCATTTAGCAAATCTTCCATATCAAAATTGTTCCTAATATATTTCATAACTTTTTGTACTCCTGTGTGGCATAATAATAAATGCGTTTCCTTAATCATTTCTCGTCTTTTTGTTTCTGGTATCCATATTTTGTTTTGATTGATATAGATAATATTTCCATTTAATATATATTTATTATTCTTCCTTTCATTTATTTGATCTTTTATATCTTGTATTTCTGCATTATCTCTTTGCCATTTATTTCCATTATTTTCGGTCATCAATGTTAACAATCTAGTTTTTAATCGCCCTGATTTGGGGTTATCATGGTCCATCAAACATTGTACACATTTACCGCATGTATTTTATGACAGCATATCTGCATTCGTATGCGCCGTACCTTTTCTGAACTCCATTTTTATGTCTAAACTGCTCAAGTAATTTATCCACGTTTAGAACTGTGCTATTATAGGGTTCTTTGTCGTTAACATAACAGTTATTGCTTTATGATCAGTGCGCAAAACAAATCGTTTACCATATAAATAATGGTTGAAATGGCGACAGAAATAATATATAGCCAAAAGCTCTTTTCGTGTTATACAATATCCTCTTTCATGGCTACTCATTGCATGGGATCCATATGCAATAACGTGTTCATGCCCCATTTCATCTCTTTGTGATAATACAGCTCCAATTGTATCAAAGCTTGCATCTGTATCTAATATGAATTCTTTCTTGAAATCTGGAAATACGAGAATTGGCGCTGTAGTCAAAGCCATTTTCATTTCTTCGAAAGCTTTCTCACATTCCTCAGTCCAGATTATTTTTTCACTATTGCTTCCACATATGCTTTCTAGCGCTCTTGATTTTCTTGCATATTCCTTAATAAATCTCCGATAATAGTTACATATACCTAAAAAGCTTCTCAAATTCTTTATACACTTTAAGCATTTGCATATCGACCATATTGACATTCAAAACAATACAATATATGATGAATTTCCTATATTGAATTTCAAAACAATATTCAAAATGGCCAATATTTCATATTGAATTTCAAAACAATGTTCAATATATATTGAATTTCAAAGCAGTATTCAATATATTGATTTGTTCAATATAGTGATTTGCTCAATAAACTGATTTGTTCAATAAACTGATAAACTGATATTCATAGTGAAAGGTTTCCATTACTTTCTTCCATGGCAAGACACTACTTGGCCATTCCAGCATCCTCAGCTTCTTCAGAAAGGACATTTTCCAAAACAGGTCAAATTGTCAACTGTCGCCGAACAAATTTAGCACCTGAACAGGTGAACAAATTGATATTCATTCATGAAAACTTGAATAAAGTTTCAATTTCAAAACTGAACTTGTATTCTGATGACAGCGACGACAATCAGACAAAAATGTTTGAATAACCAGTCTTGTTTTTCTTCACTGAAGACGCATTTATAAACAACAAAAATATATAAATTATTTTATATTGTAAAATTTCTATTTGATTTGAATTTGATGTTAAATAATGAATATTCCAAGATATTTCTTTTTCTTTTTATTTTGTATAAAATGTACTCTAAATTTTACATTGGGTTATAACCAAGCTCACACCTAGTCTTAGTTATCAATGGAATGTGTAGTTCATTTAATTTTTTAGTGAAATGCATTCAAAGATGAATAGAGGAGAGAAATGGCCTCAATAGATATTCCCTGTCAATTTTTGGAGACAAAACTCAGTTCTACTGCTGTAAATGTCACATATTTTTTATTATTGACGGATTTGTTGAAGTTATTCCATTTCAATTCTTATATAAAAACCGCTTTTATTTTTATCCCAAATATAACTTGTTTTTGTAATTTTTTTTCAAAATAATTTTTCACAGTACTTTGAAACTCTATTTTTTAAATTATATTTTGAATTTTTCAAAAATTTGTGAAATACTGTAAAACTTTTTCTTGAAATTCAATACGTTCAAAATATTTTTTTTTTATTTTGAATATTTTTTTATATTGAATATTTTTTTTATTTTGAATTTTTTTCAAAATATTGTAAAAACTATATTGAGTTTCAAAACAATATTCAAAAGATTATTTATGTATTGAATTTCAATACAATATTCAATAAATTCAATATTTTTCATGAAATTCAATATGTTCAAAATTTTCAATTCAAAATGCAAGTGCTTAATACACTTAGGCCTCTGAAATGATTTAATAGCCTCAATTTTACTTTGATCTGTCCAAATCCCCTGACTGTTAATAATGTGCCCTGAAAACTTTACTTCGCTCATTAATAACTGACATTTTTCTGGGTTGATTCTCAATTTAGCTTCCCTTATTTTCTCTAGAACTTTTCCAAACACATTGTAATGTTCTTCAATTGTTCTTGTAAAAATTAAAATATCGTCTAAATACACCATAACTCCTTCTTTCCATAGATCTTTCAATATTTTTGTCATTAATTCTTGGAATGTACCCGGTGCCGCCGCAATGCCAAAATGCATTCTATTAAAACAAAATTGCCCTTCTTTAGTAGAAAATGCTGTCTTTTCTTGCGATTCTATGTCCAATTTCACTTGATAATAAGCGTTCCCAAGGTCTATAGAACGAAAGTACTTAGATCCATGTAATGTATCTAGAATTTCTTCTACATTCGGCATAGGAAAAGCTTGTCTTTCAGTAATCTTATTAAGCTGTCTAAAATCTAAACAAAGTCTGATATCTTTTTTGTCTTTTTTCCACACGCATACTAACGGCGTATTCCAAGGTGAATTACATCTTCTTATGATATCATTATTTTCTAAATTTTTTATAGCAGCATTTATTTTCTCCTCTAAATTGATGGGTTGTCTTCTGTGTTTTATCATAATTGGCCCTTCTTTTGTGATGATTTTATGTGCAATTAAATCAGTACATCCAATATCCCAGTTATTAGCCATAAAAACACTTTTATTGTTTTTAACAATCTCTAACAGTCTTTTATTTTCGTTTAATCTTAGAATTTCTATTGCTTTTTGACATCTCTCGTTATCTGTAATCTTTTCCCCAAATCTAGCTTCTATTTCACACACAAATTCATTATATCATTCTTCATTTTGCTTGATGTAGTTTAATTCAATTCCAAACTCTTTCTGCAATTTCACTCCACCTATTATATCTGGAACAATTTTTAACTATTATAAATGTTATTTTTCTTTCCATATTACCAATTCTAAAATCAATATGTATTTTTCCGATTGTCTCTAATTTACTATCATTTGCACATCTTAACATCTCATCTGTTTTTATGATTTTCACATTCACTAATTTGTCCACAACTGCTTCTACCGTTACATTTACTCTTGCTCCTGTATCTAGTAAGCATTCCATTCTATAGCCCTGAATTTCAAGAGTTGTACTCGGTCTACCTTGCATTTTGTCATAACTCAGTTTCGGTCGTTTCCATTCATCTTTAGTGAAAATATTTTGCTCCTCTGATATTTCATTAATCCACCCGATTTCATTTCTCTCTAATTTATCTTCTGCCTTTTTAATAAATTTATAAACTTTTTCATTTACTATTTTATTATTATATTCTGTTTTTTAATTTCATTATACTCTTCTTGATTCTTAGGATTATTATTATTATTTATTAAAGATCGATCAGCATTAAAATAACTATAACATTTAAAATTATTTAAAGGAAACTTTTTAAAATTACAAATTTTATTACATAAAGATTCTACATTATTATACATATAAGGATTATTTACATTATTAAAATTATTATGACCAATATTTACATCAATATCAAAATTACCTAGTATATTGCTCCGATCATTGCCTCCCGTGTCGAAGCATGCACTTTTAGGTGCTGAATATCCTCATATTTGTCTTCTGCATCATCTAAATACTCAAGTGGCATCGTCTCATCATTAGCTTCAATTGCTGCAATTGTTCTTCCTGGATTGTTGATCTTTTGTTGATAGCTTGTGGTTCGATGGGCATAATAATTATTGCTTCTCATGTTTGAATTAATTTGAAATTTCCTTCTTTCCAAATTTGTATAGTAGTCAATCTCCTTGTGTCCACGTAAGTGACATCTCTGGCATTGAATCGTTGAACATTCTCGCCGTACGTGGCCTTCAACTCTGCATGCAAAACACGTCATTTTCTTTTTCATTTGGCATTCTCGACTAACATGACAAGTTTTCTTGCATGTGCAGCATTCCAATTGTCGGTTACTGACGTTTCGCTGCTTGAAATTATTATTTCCGTTTACCATTCCTCTTTGAGCAACATTTCTGTAACATCTGTAGTTTTGAACAACCGGTGAAGTCTTCACAACATTAATATGGCCCATAATTTTGTTTACCTTTTCTAATTTCTTTATTGTCGCTTTTATTTCTTCTGATGTTTTCAAATCTTTCATCTCGATCTCTTACACAGTTTGTAAGCAGACATTTGTCTATTTCTTCTTCACCCATTTGTGCGCTATTAATTTCTTTGTCATCTTTTTAATTTTCTCTATAAAAGTTTCGGCTGAATCTGATCCTTGTTCATAACTCAAAGCTTCTTTTAGATCATCCATTAATGATGTCGGTTTCGAAAATGCACATCGAAGTTTCTCTTCCATAGTTTTTCCTCCGACTGCTTCATAATCTTCCATTAGCGATCTGTCAAGTAATGTTGTAGTTAATATTACTTGCATCCTAATTGTTGTTTTTGTCGCGCCAAAAAACCTTTGACAAATTTTCTAAAATTTTCTAGATCATCGCCTTTGTGAAATTTCTCAGGTAATAGTCTGCTTATCAATAAATCCGTGGTCGTGGTCGCCATGTTAGACGTAATTAAATTCAAGTCTTCTTCAAGCATTTATTTTTATAACAACTTTAAAATTGAGCCGTTTACTAGCGTATTTAAACACCGAGGCGTGAAAATTATTAATATTAATGTAATTACTGATCATACATTTAATTAATTTAATTTAATATAATTTAATATAATATGATATAATTTAATATAGAATTTAAATATAAAACTTTAACAGAAATAATTATTTCTACTAACTGATCTCACTTCTACCATTTAATTATAATAATTTTATATAGAGGTTTACTAACTTCTTACAGTGGAAATACAAAATTTCTTAAAAATGAAACCATGTATGAAATTTTGTCTCGATGTGTTCCAGAAGATGGGTTTCAATGAATACTATAGTGAAATCACAAGCCATCATAAGTAAAGGCTTTGTTATGCCTAAAAACCCCTCTACTGTAACGAAAAGTATTTTAAACTTTCATGGTATAAAAAACGAATAAACTATTGGTGTTCTCAATGAATTAAAAAAAAATGAACGTTAAATTTTCAATAACAGTAGACGAATGGACCGATATTTCAATGAATAGATATCTTAATATTCCACTTCATAGCATTGTCGGCAATTTGATGAACAAATTTGAAATGTTTGTTTTAGGATTAGTTCATATAAAAGGTACATGCAATGCTAATCAAACCAAACTTCATGTTGAAAATAAATTAAAAGAATTTCAAATTGATATAAAAAGAGACATAATGTCATCAACACATGATGTCGCCGCAGTTATGGTAAAATATGGAAGAATCCTTGTCATTACATCTTAACTTTGTTATAACCACGGCCTTAATTTTGCATTAACCGATATATTGTACAAAAGGAAACCAACAACTTCTTTTTGTGAAGAAGATGAAGAAATACCAGTCTATGTTGAACACGAAATAGAAGATGACGCTGTCGAAACAGTAAAGATATGACTATATATCGTTTTGAAGGTGCCAACATAGTCTTCGGACAACACGAAGGAGATGATTTTCTGGATTTGACCGAAGAAGTTGATGACGTAGTAAAAACAGCAGAAGAATTTTAAGAACCATAAAATCCTCTTCAATATTTTTTCAAAAATATGTTAAAGATAAAGAGGCTAAGTTGTTGCAGTTGATGTTGGATATAAAAATCCGTTGGAATTTCTTGATAACAATGATAAAACGCTTCCTTCAAATTAAAGATCCTGTAAATAAAACTTTAAGTGATTTAGGCAAAAAAATTTCGGACATGCATATAGCTATTTTAAAAGAGTTGTCAGATGTTTTGATACCATTGGAAACAGCTGTAAAAGAATTAAGCAAAAATTCAGGGAAGCTTTTGACTGCTGAAGGCGTTTACAAATTCGTTTTTGAAAAATTAGAAGAATGTTGAATGGATCTTTCAAAATAATTATTGAAACAGATAAAAAATCGAATAACTGAACGTCGTGATAAAATCCCATTGACTTTGTTAATCTTTTTAGAAACAGGTAATATTCCACATTCCAATAAATATTTTTATTATAATACAAAAGGTGCCTCTATTGTATTGTCAGTAGAAATTTTTAACAGAATACATCCACCTGTGATTCTAAATGACGAATCTTTGGAAATCACTGAAGAAATTACTATTGAAAGTGAAGATTAAGAAATTCTAAGTAGTAAAGTTTGCAATAAATTATCACTTCAGAAACAACTTGAGAATGCAATTGCTTCAATTACTCATGTTGAGAAGCAGAATGAAGAAAGTTTCACATTGCTGAAAAATAATTTCATTTATTTAAATAATTATAAAAAATGGACAGACAATTTAAATATTCTATATTGTGCATTATTAACAATAAAATCTACATCGACTGTAACTGAGCGAGTATTTTCAATTGCTGGTCTCACCAGGACAAAAATTAGAACTCGACTCAATTTCGAAACATTTAATGCAATAATTTTTCTAAAATATGCATTTTTAAAAATGAATCAATAACTTCATTAATTTAAATAAATTTATTAATAATTCTATTTTTTTATTATTATTTTATGATTTGTTACTATTGTTGTTATTTTGTGATTATGTATAAAAATGAATTAATATTGATACACAAAAAATATACATAAATGAATTAAATACTGCAAAATAAAAAACATGTCTTATTTTTTGTTTCATGTATTCGATATTCGGATAATCAAATAGGTTGGATATTTATAAACTCTAGTAGCTAAGCATTGATGTCGCATATATATGTCAAACCTAATAGAAAGAAGGAAAGATAAATAGTGTTGCATTTTGATACACCATTCCAAATTCAATCTGTTATAAAAAGAAAATTGTGTATACAGCCCGACGAATTCCCAAACACTTACTAGGGGCATACAATCAAAATGACATGGCAAAAACGAAATAAATCTGGTTCTATTCATAAATATCATGATGAAAAATGAGCACACAACTTTAGGTTAATTACATATTGGTGTATTTTCTATGCAACGATAAAAATGTCACGATAATATTATATCCAAATTGTCGGCTTACAGCAGATTCCTAAGGGGAAATCTATCGTGAAAAATATGTAAAAATATAAATTTTGATAATTAAGAAGAAACTGAAATTGTTCCCGTCCAAATGAATTATTTTTTGTAATTATTGAAAATATTTTCTGTCTCTTCACATTTATCTATATAAAGAATTAGAAATGAAAATTATGATTTTCTATTTTATTTTTATGTCCATCTAACGAAATTATTTTACCATGCATGTGATACAATTCGAACTGATATTATTTTTATTTAAATTATTTATTTTATTTAAATTTAATTAATTTTTGGAAGTGTTCTGAGTTGGGCAGCATGATATTAAAAGTTTAATTTACATTTTTATCAAAGAATGACAACTGAAAGCGGTTTGTAAAATTTTTAATTTTACTATTATTTGTCGATTCTCAGAATATAATTATTTATTCTCCGGTTGACTTTCTCGGGATCGCGCTTAATTCTGGATCAAATAAATTATTTATGTTAACCTAGCTTTTTTCATTCACACTTTATTGATTTATTAATAATTTCATGGATTATTTGGCATTTTCGGCGTGCTGTTTCGATTTATAGTTTTGAGTTGGACTTTTACAGTCATTGTCTATTGGGCTCTGTGAATATTTATTGACTGATCCCTCTTTTTGGGTGAACTGATAACCTTTGCATTTAGTATTAATCACATTGATTCAAGAAAATTCTTTAGTAAATTTATTTGAACATCTTTGATCGGTTTTCCTTTTTTTTGATATTTTATTTAATTTCATTATGACAAAACCTTAAAATTAATTTTTGTTCGACACAAATTTTCAGCACTGCTTTTATCAAGTGTTATTATTTAAACAACTTTCATGTTGATTTTTAATGCGAATTAAGTTATGAATTAATGAAATTTTCAATAATTTAATCAAACATTTTTTGTAAATTTTTTTACCTATTTAAATTATTTTTGATCTATTGCCGAAAAGAAAATAAATGATATTATTGACATTTTTACTACGCAACTCATTCTTTTGGTTGCACATATTTTTTATGAAAAGTTCGGACATTGGAATTAGTTAAGACCGGAGAGAAACTTTAAAAAGATTTACCATGCTTTATTATTATTTTTTTTTATTTCCACACTATAGAGTTTGAATCATTCATATTCTCTCCACTGACCACAACTTTTTTTCGATATAAGTTCTTTCTTTGAAATCTTTTATTATAACTATTAATATTATTAATTTTATTATGCAATTTGTATTAGTTTCTTGGTTGCGGCATATTTTAGAATGTAAATAAAATAAAATATAGTAACTTACAGTTTGTAGGGCATGTTGTAGTAACAGATCCATAAGGGGCATAATGAGGGTTATTGGCCCTCTTTTGTAGCCCTTTATTACTGCATATAAGAAAGATGGTATTTCATCACAAACTTTCAAAATTATCATTTCAAGTTATTGAAATTCAATATATTAAAGCTGTTGGCGCTTAGGGATGTGATATTTAAATGATCTAGGATCGCTGATAAATTTGTAATCAACTCTTCTCTTAACGCCTTCATGACTATTATCTATTTACCATCTGTGCACCCATGGCAATGACGGATCAGAATTAAAAGTTTCAAACGTAATTTAAGTCTGTAATTTTATTATATAAATTGAAAATAAATTCAAGGTACAAAATAGTAATTTTTTATTTAAAAAAAGTATATATTTAGAAAAAAACCAATCCATTCATGGAAACACCCAATATTTTTGAACAACGAGTTATAAGTGAAATATAGAAGGAGTTAATTTTGCTGCTTATGGATAAAAGCTTGTTGTAAAAAGAATACATTTGTCCAAGACGTGATCACACAACAAAGATGGTTGCATATAAGAAAAACGTCGATGTTTTTGCATGGAGATGCCTTAATTCTTCATGCTCTCATTACAGATAATATTATTCGATCCGAAAAAATTCATTTTTTGAAAGGTTTAAAATTTCTCTAAAGTTGATTCTCAGAGTATTAATTAAATATTAATGTAGACAACCTAGATATATCATTAAGGACAGTTTGGATGTTTCTTATGGGACAGTTGATAAAATAATAAACAAATTTGTCAATTTAATCCCAGAAACTAATTTTTGCAATAACAAACTAGGGGGACCGCACAGCATCGTTCAAATAGATGAAACGATGTTTAATTATAAATGTTGATTTTATAATAATTTATAACACAAAATTTCTTAAACCTAAAATTGACCCACCGTACTTGATGGCCTGGATCTGCTACTGGTATGTCGAAAATTTTTATTAATAGAAAACAATACAATACACTCAATATTATTTAAATTTTTATTAGAATAATAAATATAAATTTTCATTTAAAAAATTTAATTTTGAAATAATTTTATGAAATCCCCCGATCTGAAGCCAGTTATCAATTAATAATAAATAATAAATTCCCGCTGGGATTTCATTCTTTATAACGAAATTATTGATTATTAGTTAAACAAATATTTGTCATTATTAAATAATAAACAGTATTTTCCATTTTTAGATATTTTATAAATTTCAATTTTAAATATAAATTGTATAAATTTCTGAAATTTTCTTAATAATTTTAAATAATAGTTTAAATTAATAGTTTAATTTAATTAATTTAAATCAATAAAAATAAAAGATGGTGACAAATTATTCGATAATTAATTTCTCTTCTGTTTTTTGTTTTTATTTCCTTTCTTTAATTCTAAATTTGTAATTTAAAATATTTTATTAAAAACTTATATTTTAGAAAAAAGATTTAATTTTTAATTTAAAGTTTTGCTTTCAATTTTAATTATCTTACAATTTATTCAAAATTATCCTTTGAATGAGTCTAATCAACAATTTCACTAAAATGATATAAAACTAGATATAAAACTGTTTAAAAAGAATTTCTAAAGGGCCATTCCATCAGAAATGTGAGTGATTGAATAAAAGAAAAGACCCACTGCAATTTATTTATTTATTGTTTTCTGTTATTCGTATTATTATTTTGAATTAATCATTAAAAATAAATTTAAAAAAAATTATAATTATTGTCATTCTGTCAAATTTTATTTGCATCATACTATTTGAAATTAATTAATTTGACAGTTTTTATTCATTTCATGTAAAATATATTTTAACTTCAAACAGTTTTCCTGTCTCATTTGATATCCGGATATCTATCAATGAAATATACTTACAAATAAATTTTGTCCAGCTTATTGTTATTATATAATGAGGATGATAATGAATTATTCTGTTGCCCAAGGGCTCTAATATCAAGAGGATTATTAATTGTTTATAAAACTAGAAGACCGTGGGGAAATAAAAATTATTATAATGAATTGCTAAGTTCATAGAGATTTAAAATACTGAATGCATTATTTATTTTGTATCCAATAAAGTATTATATATATATTTTGATTCATCATATAAATGACTGAATAAATTTATACTTTTATTAGAGGAGTTCTCACACTACTAAAAAATTACATAGAATATTACTGCCTTTGTAAAATAATTGAACGTTTACTGTTTATGGAGAATTGTGATTTCTCCTATGGACGCAGCCTACCCCAAGCACTGGTTAATGTGAAGTATCGGTTATTGTTAAGAAAAATATTTCCATTTATGCGTGACTTGTGAATATTATTGTTAAAACAAAATATTGATCAATAGTGTAAAAATGCAAATGAAGATAAAATAAATTGTCAAAAGGTCATTGGTGAACAAGTTAAAAGATTTTATTGATTCTAAATTGGTTATTCACAAATAGTTTATTAAGGAAAAGTAATTATTATATATTATCATAAAACACTTCTAACAAAATTATATTATTATATTATTATGTTTAAAATAAACAGCAAGACATACACAGTAAACTCTCTAGTAAGACTCAAATTTTGCTTATAAATATATATATATATATATATATTATTTATTTATTTATTAAAAAGAGTTTGAAGACTATGCATCAGTAAATATATCAATATTTATATATATAATTCCCTATATCTATTTCGAAAGAAGTGACACAAGTCAGGAATTATTATTTTAGGAAAAAATTATAAATAAAAATTTTTCATCTTACATCGATTCTTCTTAATTAACATTTGTATACATGACCAATACCGATTTGATAACAATATCAAGAATTGAATTGAATCATTCTCTTCCTTTGGTCTAATGACTCTTGATGATTATCAGTGGTTATTAGCTCCACTTTGACAATAAATAAGTCATCTGGTCTGAATAGTTTTCCGAATGGTCCAACTCTAATTGAATTCATTGTTCACTGTTCTAGTTAGATCAAAATAATACATGAAACATCTTACACCAGTTGATTCCTTTCTATGAAAATTAATTCTTTCAAATTACATATCTGAATCTCAGCTATAGGTATCGGTTTGACGAATTCCATATTCATTTCAAATCATTTCCCAATACTTTGAACCCAATACTTTGAACCATCACCTTTGGTATCAAAGAAAGTAAACGTTTTTAATACATCAATAAATTCCATTTTGGTAAATTGTACCATTTTGAAAAGACAAAATTTGAAAGAAATAATTGATAAAATTCAATTTTTTAATTCTCTGTAAAATTCAAAATAAATAATTAAGAAATGAATCTCAATTCTTTGTTTCTACTTTTTAGTTGACAAACCCCAAACCTCAACACTACCACCAAAACCGAAATCCTTTCCTTCAATAAAACAACTTTTTATGTATCAATCTTTTCATTAAACAGTACAAGCTTTGTGATACCCAGTGCAAATCCCAATAGTAGACTAGTTTCAAGCTTTTGGCTCTCATCAATACTATGCAGGAGACACGAAGATTTCTCTTCACGCCAGGTAAGTATACAATATTGCTGATTCAACTCTATTGCATACTTTCCCCGGTACACTGGAAATCGCATCGCTTGCAAATTAGCTTGGTCACAGAAAAAATCTGTAAACTTGTAAACATGGTGTATGAAAAATCATAATCACCTCTGCGGACTAAAAAATTAGTCGATACACAGAAACTGTTTACAAGTAATAATAATAATAATAATAATAATAATAATAATAATAATAATAATAATAATAATAATAATAATAATAATAATAATAATAATAATAATAATAGAGTTTTAATGTATGATTAAAAAAGACATGTGATACAAGAGCATGGATAATAAAAACGTGCAGTATAAATGTATTATTAATAAAAACATGATTAATAAGGACATTAAAATGTATACATGTTTTTATTAATTGATTTTAAAGATATAGTTCCTTAATGAAAAATATTTTTATGATACTCTACAACATATAACTTTATTTTTCTAAACTTAATTTTTGAAATTTTTAAAAATTTGAATTTTATTGTCTTGTTCAATTTAAGTGATAATACATTGAATAATATGTCATTCGATAAACATTTGTTTGCTCTTTTCAACGATATATAACTTTACATGATTTGAATGTTGTGTCAAGTTTTTTAAATTTGAAAAATTTCAATATTTTTAAAATTTTAAAATTTGAATATCCTTTCAAATATAAATAACAATACGTTGATGAACAATCTCTTATTTATTGTCTTGATCCAGAGGTGGTCAATTTTGTTAAGATCGAAAAATCCATTTAAACCATATTTTCATAAAACATATTCACTTTTCACGTTATGATACAATCAAAATTTGTGGTACCGAAAAAGGAAAATTGTTTTTTCATCTATCATATTTTCCAGATCTTGTGCCATCTGATTACCATTTAATTCCACGTCTTGAAAATCATCTTAATGGAAAACAATTAGATTCAACAAAGGACGTTGAAAGTGAACTCGATACTTTCTTCAGTTCAAAACCAAAAAGCTTTATTGTATGACCAAGGAAAAGTTAATATTGAGATGGGAAAGGTTCTATGTGTTGAATGACGTGTAATAATATTTGGCTGTTTTTCTTATTCCTAAATATGGAGCAGTATTTGGGATTGTATCAAATTAATAACTTGAACTAATGATTATTTATTATTATTATTATTATTATTATTATTATTATTATTATTATTATTATTATTATTATTATTATTATTATTATTATTATTATTATTATTATTATTATTATTATTATTATTATTATTGAATAAATAGTTAAACATAAATGGCAATGATTTAATTATAAGATAACGCCAATCAAACATTCTTTTCACGATTAATTTCGACAGTTTTCCTGTCATCATCAGGTGGGATATAATAACTCATTAAATTTAGGATTTTAAACAAATTTAATTATATATAAAAAATTTTTTTCATTTTATAAAAAAATGTTATTTTTTTAAAATTTTAACATTTAAAATTTAATTTAATAATTTAAAAAAAAATTTTTTTATTAATTATTTAATTTAACACAACAATCAATACATACAATACACAAAAGCTTATTTAAAAACACTCAACACACAAGTATTTATTGCATTCTGCACATTAATTTTCGGATTCAATGATTTTATCAACAACGCCTCACAAATCACACGTTCCCAATAATTATCGAAATTTTTTAACAAAATTTTAAAATCAGACATACCTATTTTAATCTTATAGCCCTTATTGTGCTCACCAATATGGGTCAAAGCCTTCGGTCTACAATGTTCTCGAGTTCGAATACAGAGATGACGGGAAGTCTCTCCAATGTATGTGGCATTACACCCATTACATGTAAACTGATAAACGAGATCGGAACACAATTCAACCGGAGTTTTTGACTTATTAATAAACATATTGCGTACTTTCCATGAAGTTGACACTATCTTATAGTTTAAATTCCCTAACTGCTTTCTTA